>CAKOGF010000005.1:0-78906 GCA_933228935.1 Pemphredon lugubris
GGATATAGAGTGGATAAAATGGATATAAGGTGGATTAAAATGGATATAGGGTGGATAAAATGGATATAGGGTGAATAAAATGGATATAGGGTGGATAAAATGGATATAGGGTGGATAAAATGGATATAGGGGTGGATAAAATGGATATAGGGTGGATAAAATGGATATAGAGTGGATAAAATGGATATAAGGTGGATAAATTGGAAATAGAGTGGATAAAATGGATATAAGGTGGATAAATTGGTTATAAGGTGGATAAATTGGATATAGGTTGGATAAAATGGATATAGGGTGGATAATATGGATATAGGGTGGATAAAATGGATATAGGGTGGATAAAATGGATATAGGGTGGATAAAATGGATATAGGGTGGATTAAATGGATATAAGGTGGATAAAATGGATATAAGGTGGATAAATTGGATATAGAGTGGATAAAATGGATATAGGGTGGATATTATGGATATAGGGTGGATAAAATGGATATAGGGTGGATAAAATGGATTTAGGGTGGATTAAATGGATATAAGGTGGATAAATTGGTTATAAGGTGGATAAATTGGATATAGAGTGGATAAAATGGATATAGGGTGGATAAAATGGATATAGAGTGTATAAAATGGATATAAAGTGGATAAATTGGATATAGCGTGGATAACATGGATAGGGTGGATAAAATGGATATAGGGTGGATAAAATGGATATAGGGTGGATAAAATGGATATAGAGTGGATAAAATGGATATAGAGTGGATAAAATGGATATAGAGTGGATAAAATGGATATAAGGTGGATAAAATGGATATAGGGTGGATAAAATGGATATAGGGTGGATAAAATGGATATAGGGTGGATAAAATGGATATAAGGTGGATAAAATGGATATAAGGTGGATAAATTGGATATAGAGTGGATAAAATGGATATAAGGTGGATAAAATGGATATAAGGTGGATAAATTGGTTATAAGGTGGATAAATTGGATATAGGTTGGATTAAATGGATATAAGGTGGATAAAATGGATATAAGGTGGATAAATTGGATATAGAGTGGATAAAATGGATATAGGGTGGATAAAATGGATATAGGGTGGATAAAATGGATATAAGGTGGATAAAATGGATATAGGGTGGATAAATTGGATATAGAGTGGATACAATGGATATAGAGTGGATAAAATGGACATAGAGTGGATAAAATGGATATAGAGTGGATAAATGGATATAAGGTGGATAAATTGGAAATAGGGTGGATAAATTGGATATAGAGTGGATAAAATGGATATAGGGTGGATAAATTGGTTATAAGGTGGATAAATTGGATATAGAGTGGATAAAATGGATATAAGGTGGATAAATTGGTTATAAGGTGGATAAATTGGATATAGAGTGGATAAATGGATATAGGGTGGATAAAATGGATAGAGAGTGGATAAAATGGATATAAGGTGGATAAATTGGATATAGGGTGGATAAAATGGATATAAGGTGGATAAATTGGTTATAAGGTGGATAAATTGGATATAGAGTGGATAAAATGGATATAGGGTGGATAAAATGGATATAGAGTGGATAAATGGATATAAGGTGGATAAATTGGAATAGAGTGGATAAAATGGATATAAGGTGGATAAATTGGTTATAAGGTGGATAAAATGGATATAGGGTGGATAAAATGGATATAAGGTGGATAAATTGGTTATAAGGTGGATAAATTGGACATAGAGTGGATATAATGGATATAGAGTGGATAAAATGGACATAGAGTGGATAAAATGGATATAGAGTGGATAAATGGATATAAGGTGGATAAAATGGATATAAGGTGGATAAAATGGATATAAGGTGGATAAATTGGATATAGGGTGGATAAATTGGTTATAAGGTGGATAAAATGGATATAGGGTGGATAAAATGGATATAAGGTGGATAAATTGGTTATAAGGTGGATAAATTGGACATAGAGTGGATATAATGGATATAGAGTGGATAAATGGACATAGAGTGGATAAAATGGATATAGAGTGGATAAAATGGATATAGAGTGGATAAAATGGATATAGGGTGGATAAAATGGATATAGAGTGGATAAAATGGATATAAGGTGGATAAAATGGATATAAGGTGGATAAAATGGATATAAGGTGGATAAATTGGAAATAGAGTGGATAAAATGGATATAAGGTGGATAAATTGGTTATAAGGTGGATAAAATGGATATAGGGTGGATAAAATGGATATAAGGTGGATAAATTGGTTATAAGGTGGATAAATTGGACATAGAGTGGATATAATGGATATAGAGTGGATAAAATGGACATAGAGTGGATAAAATGGATATAGAGTGGATAAAATCGATATAGAGTGGATAAAATGGATATAGGGTGGATAAAATGGATATAGAGTGGATAAAATGGATATAAGGTGGATAAAATGGATATAAGGTGGATAAAATGGATATAAGGTGGATAAATTGGATATAGGGTGGATAAATTGGTTATAAGGTGGATAAATTGGTTATAAGGTGGATAAATTGGATATAGGTTGGATAAAATGGATATAAGGTGGATAAAATGGATATAAGGTGGATAAATTGGATATAGAGTGGATAAAATGGATATAGGGTGGATAAAATGGATATAGGGTGGATAAAATGGATATAAGGTGGATAAAATGGATATAGGGTGGATAAATTGGATATAGTGTGGATACAATGGATATAGAGTGGATAAAATGGACATAGAGTGGATAAAATGGATATAGAGTGGATAAATGGATATAAGGTGGATAAATTGGAAATAGGGTGGATAAATTGGATATAGAGTGGATAAAATGGATATAGGGTGGATAAATTGGTTATAAGGTGGATAAATTGGATATAGAGTGGATAAAATGGATATAAGGTGGATAAATTGGTTATAAGGTGGATAAATTGGATATAGAGTGGATAAAATGGATATAGGGTGGATAAAATGGATATAGAGTGGATAAAATGGATATAAGGTGGATAAATTGGATATAGGGTGGATAAAATGGATATAAGGTGGATAAATTGGATATAGAGTGGATAAAATGGATATAGGGTGGATAAAATGGATATAGAGTGGATAAAATGGATATAAGGTGGATAAATTGGAAATAGAGTGGATAAAATGGATATAAGGTGGATAAATTGGTTATAAGGTGGATAAAATGGATATAGGGTGGATAAAATGGATATAAGGTGGATAAATTGGTTATAAGGTGGATAAATTGGACATAGAGTGGATATA
The DNA here is from genome assembly GCA_933228935.1 of Pemphredon lugubris. Classification (NCBI taxonomy): domain Eukaryota; kingdom Metazoa; phylum Arthropoda; class Insecta; order Hymenoptera; family Crabronidae; genus Pemphredon; species Pemphredon lugubris. The sequence goes on from CAKOGF010000005.1 coordinate 3,272, forward strand.
ATGGATATAGAGTGGATAAAATGGACATAGAGTGGATAAAATGGATATAGAGTGGATAAAATGGATATAGAGTGGATAAAATGGATATAGGGTGGATAAAATGGATATAGAGTGGATAAAATGGATATAAGGTGGATAAATTGGATATAGGGTGGATAAATTGGTTATAAGGTGGATAAAATGGATATAGGGTGGATAAAATGGATATAAGGTGGATAAATTGGTTATAAGGTGGATAAATTGGACATAGAGTGGATATAATGGATATAGAGTGGATAAAATGGACATAGAGTGGATAAAATGGATATAGAGTGGATAAAATGGATATAGAGTGGATAAAATGGATATAGGGTGGATAAAATGGATATAGAGTGGATAAAATGGATATAAGGTGGATAAAATGGATATAGGGTGGATAAAATGGATATAAGGTGGATAAAATGGATATAGGGTGGATAAATTGGATATAGAGTGGATAAAATGGATATAGGGTGGATAAATTGGTTATAAGGTGGATAAATTGGATATAGAGTGGATAAAATGGATATAGAGTGGATAAAATGGATATAAGGTGGATAAATTGGAAATAGAGTGGATAAAATGGATATAAGGTGGATAAATTGGTTATAAGGTGGATAAATTGGATATAGGTTGGATAAAATGGATATAAGGTGGATAAAATGGATATAAGGTGGATAAATTGGATATAGCGTGGATAACATGGATATAGGGTGGATAAAATGGATATAGGGTGGATAAAATGGATATAGGGTGGATAAAATGGATATAGAGTGGATAAAATGGATATAGAGTGGATAAAATGGATATAGGGTGGATAAAATGGATATAGGGTGGATAAAATGGATATAGGGTGGATAAAATGGATATAGGGTGGATAAAATGGATATAGGGTGGATAAAATGGATATAAGGTGGATAAATTGGTTATAAGGTGGATAAATTGGATATAGAGTGGATAAAATGGATATAGGGTGGATAAAATGGATATAGAGTGGATAAAATGGACATAGAGTGGATAAAATGGATGTAGGGGGGATAAAATGGATATAGGGTGGATAAAATGGATATAGGGTGGATAAAATGGATATAAGGTGGATAAATTGGATATAGCGTGGATAAAATGGATATAGGGTGGATAAAATGGATATAGGGTAGATAAAATGGATATAGGGTGGATAAAATGGATATAAGGTGGATAAAATGGATATAAGGTGGATAAATTGGATATAGAGTGGATAAAATGGATATAATGTGGATAAAATGGATATAGGGTGGATAAAATGGATATAGGGTGGATAAAATGGATATAGAGTGGATAAAATGGATATAGAGTGGATAAAATGGATATAAGGTGGATAAATTGGATATAGAGTGGATAAAATGGATATAGGGTGGATAAAATGGATATAGAGTGGATAAAATGGATATAGAGTGGATAAAATGGATATAGGGTGGATAAAACGGATATAAGGTGGATAAAATGGATATAGAGTGGATAAAATGGATATAGGGTGGATAAAATGGATATAAGGTGGATAAAATGGATATAGGGTGGATAAAATGGATAAAGGGTGGATAAAATGGATATAGGGTGGATAAAATGGATATAAGGTGGATAAAATGGATATAAGGTGGATAAATTGGTTATAAGGTGGATAAATTGGATATAGGTTGGATAAAATGGATATAAGGTGGATAAAATGGATATAGAGTGGATAAAATGGACATAGAGTGGATAAAATGGATGTAGGGTGGATAAAATGGATATAGAGTGGATAAAATGGATATAGAGTGGATAAAATGGACATAGAGTGGATAAAATGGATATAGAGTGGATAAAATGGATATAGAGTGGATAAAATGGATATAGAGTGGATAAAATGGATGTAGGGTGGATAAAATGGATATAAGGTGGATAAAATGGATATAAGGTGGATAAATTGGATATAGAGTGGATAAAATGGATATAGGGTGGATAAAATGGATATAGGGTGGATAAAATGGATATAAGGTGGATAAAATGGATATAAGGTGGATAAATTGGATATAGAGTGGATAAAATGGATATAAGGTGGATAAAATGGATATAGGGTGGATAAAATGGATATAGGGTGGATAAAATGGATATAGGGTGGATAAAATGGATATAGGGTGGATAAAATGGATATAAGGTGGATAAATTGGTTATAAGGTGGATAAATTGGATATAGAGTGGATAAAATGGATATAGGGTGGATAAAATGGATATAGAGTGGATAAAATGGACATAGAGTGGATAAAATGGATGTAGGGGGGATAAAATGGATATAGGGTGGATAAAATGGATATAGGGTGGATAAAATGGATATAAGGTGGATAAATTGGATATAGCGTGGATAAAATGGATATAGGGTGGATAAAATGGATATAGGGTGGATAAAATGGATATAGGGTGGATAAAATGGATATAAGGTGGATAAAATGGATATAAGGTGGATAAATTGGATATAGAGTGGATAAAATTGATATAAGGTGGATAAATTGGTTATAAGGTGGATAAATTGGACATAGAGTGGATATAATGGATATAGAGTGGATAAAATGGATATAGGGTGGATAAAATGGATATAGAGTGGATAAAATGGATATAAGGTGGATAAAATGGATATAGGGTGGATAAAATGGATATAAGGTGGATAAAATGGATATAAGGTGGATAAATTGGATATAGCGTGGATAACATGGATATAGGGTGGATAAAATGGATATAAGGTGGATAAAATGGATATAGGGTGGATATAATGGATATAGAGTGGATAAAATGGACATAGAGTGGATAAAATGGATATAGAGTGGATAAAATGGATATAGAGTGGATAAAATGGATATAGGGTGGATAAAATGGATATAGAGTGGATAAAATGGATATAAGGTGGATAAAATGGATATAGGGTGGATAAAATGGATATAAGGTGGATAAAATGGATATAGGGTGGATAAATTGGATATAGAGTGGATAAAATGGATATAGGGTGGATAAATTGGTTATAAGGTGGATAAATTGGATATAGAGTGGATAAAATGGATATAAGGTGGATAAATTGGTTATAAGGTGGATAAATTGGATATAGAGTGGATAAAATGGATATAAGGTGGATAAATTGGTTATAAGGTGGATAAATTGGACATAGAGTGGATATAATGGATATAGAGTGGATAAAATGGATATAGGGTGGATAAAATGGATATAGAGTGGATAAAATGGATATAAGGTGGATAAAATGGATATAGGGTGGATAAAATGGATATAAGGTGGATAAAATAGATATAAGGTGGATAAATTGGATATAGAGTGGATAAAATTGATATAAGGTGGATAAAATGGATATAGGGTGGATAAAATGGAAATAGAGTGGATAAAATGGATATAAGGTGGATAAATTGGATATAGGTTGGATAAAATGGATATAAGGTGGATAAATTGGATATAGGTTGGATAAAATGGATATAAGGTGGATAAAATGGATATAGAGTGGATAAAATGGACATAGAGTGGATAAAATGGATGTAGGGTGGATAAAATGGATATAGAGTGGATAAAATGGATATAGAGTGGATAAAATGGACATAGAGTGGATAAAATGGATATAGAGTGGATAAAATGGATATAGAGTGGATAAAATGGATATAGAGTGGATAAAATGGATGTAGGGTGGATAAAATGGATATAAGGTGGATAAAATGGATATAAGGTGGATAAATTGGATATAGAGTGGATAAAATGGATATAGGGTGGATAAAATGGATATAGGGTGGATAAAATGGATATAAGGTGGATAAAATGGATATAAGGTGGATAAATTGGATATAGAGTGGATAAAATGGATATAAGGTGGATAAAATGGATATAGGGTGGATAAAATGGATATAGGGTGGATAAAATGGATATAGGGTGGATAAAATGGATATAGGGTGGATAAAATGGATATAAGGTGGATAAATTGGTTATAAGGTGGATAAATTGGATATAGAGTGGATAAAATGGATATAGGGTGGATAAAATGGATATAGAGTGGATAAAATGGACATAGAGTGGATAAAATGGATGTAGGGGGGATAAAATGGATATAGGGTGGATAAAATGGATATAGGGTGGATAAAATGGATATAAGGTGGATAAATTGGATATAGCGTGGATAAAATGGATATAGGGTGGATAAAATGGATATAGGGTGGATAAAATGGATATAGGGTGGATAAAATGGATATAAGGTGGATAAAATGGATATAAGGTGGATAAATTGGATATAGAGTGGATAAAATTGATATAAGGTGGATAAAATGGATATAGGGTGGATAAAATGGAAATAGAGTGGATAAAATGGATATAAGGTGGATAAATTGGTTATAAGGTGGATAAATTGGATATTGGTTGGATAAAATGGATATAAGGTGGATAAATTGGATATAGGTTGGATAAAATGGATATAAGGTGGATAAAATGGATATAAGGTGGATAAATTGGATATAGCGTGGATAACATGGATATAGGGTGGATAAAATGGATATAGGGTGGATAAAATGGATATAAGGTGGATAAAATGGATATAAGGTGGATAAATTGGATATAGAGTGGATAAAATGGATATAAGGTGGATAAAATGGATATAGGGTGGATAAAATGGATATAGAGTGGATAAAATGGACATAGAGTGGATAAAATGGATGTAGGGTGGATAAAATGGATATAGAGTGGATAAAATGGATATAGAGTGGATAAAATGGACATAGAGTGGATAAAATGGATATAGAGTGGATAAAATGGATATAGAGTGGATAAAATGGATATAGAGTGGATAAAATGGATGTAGGGTGGATAAAATGGATATAAGGTGGATAAAATGGATATAAGGTGGATAAATTGGATATAGAGTGGATAAAATGGATATAGGGTGGATAAAATGGATATAGGGTGGATAAAATGGATATAAGGTGGATAAAATGGATATAAGGTGGATAAATTGGATATAGAGTGGATAAAATGGATATAAGGTGGATAAAATGGATATAGGGTGGATAAAATGGATATAGGGTGGATAAAATGGATATAGGGTGGATAAAATGGATATAGGGTGGATAAAATGGATATAAGGTGGATAAATTGGTTATAAGGTGGATAAATTGGATATAGAGTGGATAAAATGGATATAGGGTGGATAAAATGGATATAGAGTGGATAAAATGGACATAGAGTGGATAAAATGGATGTAGGGGGGATAAAATGGATATAGGGTGGATAAAATGGATATAGGGTGGATAAAATGGATATAAGGTGGATAAATTGGATATAGCGTGGATAAAATGGATATAGGGTGGATAAAATGGATATAGGGTGGATAAAATGGATATAGGGTGGATAAAATGGATATAAGGTGGATAAAATGGATATAAGGTGGATAAATTGGATATAGAGTGGATAAAATTGATATAAGGTGGATAAAATGGATATAGGGTGGATAAAATGGAAATAGAGTGGATAAAATGGATATAAGGTGGATAAATTGGTTATAAGGTGGATAAATTGGATATTGGTTGGATAAAATGGATATAAGGTGGATAAATTGGATATAGGTTGGATAAAATGGATATAAGGTGGATAAAATGGATATAAGGTGGATAAATTGGATATAGCGTGGATAACATGGATATAGGGTGGATAAAATGGATATAGGGTGGATAAAATGGATATAAGGTGGATAAAATGGATATAAGGTGGATAAATTGGATATAGAGTGGATAAAATGGATATAAGGTGGATAAAATGGATATAGGGTGGATAAAATGGATATAAGGTGGATAAAATGGATATAGAGTGGATAAAATGGATATAGGGTGGATAAAATGGATATAAGGTGGATAAAATGGATATAGGGTGGATAAAATGGATAAAGGGTGGATAAAATGGATATAGGGTGGATAAAATGGATATAAGGTGGATAAAATGGATATAAGGTGGATAAATTGGATATAGAGTGGATAAAATGGATATAGGGTGGATAAAATGGATATAGAGTGGATAAAATGGATATAGAGTGGATAAAATGGATATAGGGTGGATAAAACGGATATAAGGTGGATAAAATGGATATAGAGTGGATAAAATGGATATAGGGTGGATAAAATGGATATAAGGTGGATAAAATGGATATAGGGTGGATAAAATGGATAAAGGGTGGATAAAATGGATATAGGGTGGATAAAATGGATATAAGGTGGATAAAATGGATATAAGGTGGATAAATTGGATATAGAGTGGATAAATTGGATATAGGTTGGATAAAATGGATATAAGGTGGATAAAATGGATATAGAGTGGATAAAATGGATATAAGGTGGATAAATTGGATATAAGGTGGATAAAATGGATATAGGGTGGATAAAATGGATATAAGGTGGATAAATTGGTTATAAGGTGGATAAATTGGATATAGAGTGGATAAAATGGATATAGGGTGGATAAAATGGATATAGAGTGGATAAAATGGACATAGAGTGGATAAAATGGATGTAGGGGGGATAAAATGGATATAGGGTGGATAAAATGGATATAGGGTGGATAAAATGGATATAAGGTGGATAAATTGGATATAGCGTGGATAAAATGGATATAGGGTGGATAAAATGGATATAGGGTGGATAAAATGGATATAGGGTGGATAAAATGGATATAAGGTGGATAAAATGGATATAAGGTGGATAAATTGGATATAGAGTGGATAAAATTGATATAAGGTGGATAAAATGGATATAGGGTGGATAAAATGGAAATAGAGTGGATAAAATGGATATAAGGTGGATAAATTGGTTATAAGGTGGATAAATTGGATATAGGTTGGATAAAATGGATATAAGGTGGATAAATTGGATATAGGTTGGATAAAATGGATATAAGGTGGATAAAATGGATATAAGGTGGATAAATTGGATATAGCGTGGATAACATGGATATAGGGTGGATAAAATGGATATAAGGTGGATAAAATGGATATAGGGTGGATATAATGGATATAGAGTGGATAAAATGGACATAGAGTGGATAAAATGGATATAGAGTGGATAAAATGGATATAGAGTGGATAAAATGGATATAGGGTGGATAAAATGGATATAGAGTGGATAAAATGGATATAAGGTGGATAAAATGGATATAGGGTGGATAAAATGGATATAAGGTGGATAAAATGGATATAGGGTGGATAAATTGGATATAGAGTGGATAAAATGGATATAGGGTGGATAAATTGGTTATAAGGTGGATAAATTGGATATAGAGTGGATAAAATGGATATAAGGTGGATAAATTGGTTATAAGGTGGATAAATTGGATATAGAGTGGATAAAATGGATATAAGGTGGATAAATTGGTTATAAGGTGGATAAATTGGACATAGAGTGGATATAATGGATATAGAGTGGATAAAATGGATATAGGGTGGATAAAATGGATATAGAGTGGATAAAATGGATATAAGGTGGATAAAATGGATATAGGGTGGATAAAATGGATATAAGGTGGATAAAATGGATATAAGGTGGATAAATTGGATATAGAGTGGATAAAATTGATATAAGGTGGATAAAATGGATATAGGGTGGATAAAATGGAAATAGAGTGGATAAAATGGATATAAGGTGGATAAATTGGATATAGGTTGGATAAAATGGATATAAGGTGGATAAATTGGATATAGGTTGGATAAAATGGATATAAGGTGGATAAAATGGATATAGAGTGGATAAAATGGACATAGAGTGGATAAAATGGATGTAGGGTGGATAAAATGGATATAGAGTGGATAAAATGGATATAGAGTGGATAAAATGGACATAGAGTGGATAAAATGGATATAGAGTGGATAAAATGGATATAGAGTGGATAAAATGGATATAGAGTGGATAAAATGGATGTAGGGTGGATAAAATGGATATAAGGTGGATAAAATGGATATAAGGTGGATAAATTGGATATAGAGTGGATAAAATGGATATAGGGTGGATAAAATGGATATAGGGTGGATAAAATGGATATAAGGTGGATAAAATGGATATAAGGTGGATAAATTGGATATAGAGTGGATAAAATGGATATAAGGTGGATAAAATGGATATAGGGTGGATAAAATGGATATAGGGTGGATAAATTGGATATAGCGTGGATAAAATGGATATAGGGTGGATAAAATGGATATAGGGTGGATAAAATGGATATAGGGTGGATAAAATGGATATAAGGTGGATAAAATGGATATAAGGTGGATAAATTGGATATAGAGTGGATAAAATTGATATAAGGTGGATAAAATGGATATAGGGTGGATAAAATGGAAATAGAGTGGATAAAATGGATATAAGGTGGATAAATTGGTTATAAGGTGGATAAATTGGATATTGGTTGGATAAAATGGATATAAGGTGGATAAATTGGATATTGGTTGGATAAAATGGATATAAGGTGGATAAAATGGATATAAGGTGGATAAATTGGATATAGCGTGGATAACATGGATATAGGGTGGATAAAATGGATATAGGGTGGATAAAATGGATATAAGGTGGATAAAATGGATATAAGGTGGATAAATTGGATATAGAGTGGATAAAATGGATATAAGGTGGATAAAATGGATATAGGGTGGATAAAATGGATATAGGGTGGATAAAATGGATATAGAGTGGATAAAATGGATATAGAGTGGATAAAATGGATATAAGGTGGATAAATTGGATATAGAGTGGATAAAATGGATATAGGGTGGATAAAATGGATATAGAGTGGATAAAATGGATATAGAGTGGATAAAATGGATATAGGGTGGATAAAACGGATATAAGGTGGATAAAATGGATATAGAGTGGATAAAATGGATATAGGGTGGATAAAATGGATATAAGGTGGATAAAATGGATATAGGGTGGATAAAATGGATAAAGGGTGGATAAAATGGATATAGGGTGGATAAAATGGATATAAGGTGGATAAAATGGATATAAGGTGGATAAATTGGATATAGAGTGGATAAATTGGATATAGGTTGGATAAAATGGATATAAGGTGGATAAAATGGATATAGAGTGGATAAAATGGATATAAGGTGGATAAATTGGATATAGAGTGGATAAAATGGATATAAGGTGGATAAAATGGATATAGGGTGGATAAAATGGATATAGGGTGGATAAAATGGATATAGGGTGGATAAAATGGATATAGGGTGGATAAAATGGATATAAGGTGGATAAATTGGTTATAAGGTGGATAAATTGGATATAGAGTGGATAAAATGGATATAGGGTGGATAAAATGGATATAGAGTGGATAAAATGGACATAGAGTGGATAAAATGGATGTAGGGGGGATAAAATGGATATAGGGTGGATAAAATGGATATAGGGTGGATAAAATGGATATAAGGTGGATAAATTGGATATAGCGTGGATAAAATGGATATAGGGTGGATAAAATGGATATAGGGTGGATAAAATGGATATAGGGTGGATAAAATGGATATAAGGTGGATAAAATGGATATAAGGTGGATAAATTGGATACAGAGTGGATAAAATTGATATAAGGTGGATAAAATGGATATAGGGTGGATAAAATGGAAATAGAGTGGATAAAATGGATATAAGGTGGATAAATTGGTTATAAGGTGGATAAATTGGATATAGGTTGGATAAAATGGATATAAGGTGGATAAATTGGATATAGGTTGGATAAAATGGATATAAGGTGGATAAAATGGATATAAGGTGGATAAATTGGATATAGCGTGGATAACATGGATATAGGGTGGATAAAATGGATATAAGGTGGATAAAATGGATATAGGGTGGATATAATGGATATAGAGTGGATAAAATGGACATAGAGTGGATAAAATGGATATAGAGTGGATAAAATGGATATAGAGTGGATAAAATGGATATAGGGTGGATAAAATGGATATAGAGTGGATAAAATGGATATAAGGTGGATAAAATGGATATAGGGTGGATAAAATGGATATAAGGTGGATAAAATGAATATAGGGTGGATAAATTGGATATAGAGTGGATAAAATGGATATAGGGTGGATAAATTGGTTATAAGGTGGATAAATTGGATATAGAGTGGATAAAATGGATATAAGGTGGATAAATTGGTTATAAGGTGGATAAATTGGATATAGAGTGGATAAAATGGATATAAGGTGGATAAATTGGTTATAAGGTGGATAAATTGGACATAGAGTGGATATAATGGATATAGAGTGGATAAAATGGATATAGGGTGGATAAAATGGATATAGAGTGGATAAAATGGATATAAGGTGGATAAAATGGATATAGGGTGGATAAAATGGATATAAGGTGGATAAAATGGATATAAGGTGGATAAATTGGATATAGAGTGGATAAAATTGATATAAGGTGGATAAAATGGATATAGGGTGGATAAAATGGATATAGAGTGGATAAAATGGATATAAGGTGGATAAATTGGATATAGGTTGGATAAAATGGATATAAGGTGGATAAATTGGATATAGGTTGGATAAAATGGATATAAGGTGGATAAAATGGATATAGAGTGGATAAAATGGACATAGAGTGGATAAAATGGATGTAGGGTGGATAAAATGGATATAGAGTGGATAAAATGGATATAGAGTGGATAAAATGGACATAGAGTGGATAAAATGGATATAGAGTGGATAAAATGGATATAGAGTGGATAAAATGGATATAGAGTGGATAAAATGGATGTAGGGTGGATAAAATGGATATAAGGTGGATAAAATGGATATAAGGTGGATAAATTGGATATAGAGTGGATAAAATGGATATAGGGTGGATAAAATGGATATAGGGTGGATAAAATGGATATAAGGTGGATAAAATGGATATAAGGTGGATAAATTGGATATAGAGTGGATAAAATGGATATAAGGTGGATAAAATGGATATAGGGTGGATAAAATGGATATAGGGTGGATAAAATGGATATAGGGTGGATAAAATGGATATAGGGTGGATAAAATGGATATAAGGTGGATAAATTGGTTATAAGGTGGATAAATTGGATATAGAGTGGATAAAATGGATATAGGGTGGATAAAATGGATATAGAGTGGATAAAATGGACATAGAGTGGATAAAATGGATGTAGGGGGGATAAAATGGATATAGGGTGGATAAAATGGATATAGGGTGGATAAAATGGATATAAGGTGGATAAATTGGATATAGCGTGGATAAAATGGATATAGGGTGGATAAAATGGATATAGGGTGGATAAAATGGATATAGGGTGGATAAAATGGATATAAGGTGGATAAAATGGATATAAGGTGGATAAATTGGATATAGAGTGGATAAAATTGATATAAGGTGGATAAAATGGATATAGGGTGGATAAAATGGAAATAGAGTGGATAAAATGGATATAAGGTGGATAAATTGGTTATAAGGTGGATAAATTGGATATAGGTTGGATAAAATGGATATAAGGTGGATAAATTGGATATAGGTTGGATAAAATGGATATAAGGTGGATAAAATGGATATAAGGTGGATAAATTGGATATAGCGTGGATAACATGGATATAGGGTGGATAAAATGGATATAAGGTGGATAAAATGGATATAGGGTGGATATAATGGATATAGAGTGGATAAAATGGACATAGAGTGGATAAAATGGATATAGAGTGGATAAAATGGATATAGAGTGGATAAAATGGATATAGGGTGGATAAAATGGATATAGAGTGGATAAAATGGATATAAGGTGGATAAAATGGATATAGGGTGGATAAAATGGATATAAGGTGGATAAAATGGATATAGGGTGGATAAATTGGATATAGAGTGGATAAAATGGATATAGGGTGGATAAATTGGTTATAAGGTGGATAAATTGGATATAGAGTGGATAAAATGGATATAAGGTGGATAAATTGGTTATAAGGTGGATAAATTGGATATAGAGTGGATAAAATGGATATAAGGTGGATAAATTGGTTATAAGGTGGATAAATTGGACATAGAGTGGATATAATGGATATAGAGTGGATAAAATGGATATAGGGTGGATAAAATGGATATAGAGTGGATAAAATGGATATAAGGTGGATAAAATGGATATAGGGTGGATAAAATGGATATAAGGTGGATAAAATGGATATAAGGTGGATAAATTGGATATAGAGTGGATAAAATTGATATAAGGTGGATAAAATGGATATAGGGTGGATAAAATGGAAATAGAGTGGATAAAATGGATATAAGGTGGATAAATTGGTTATAAGGTGGATAAATTGGATATAGGTTGGATAAAATGGATATAAGGTGGATAAATTGGATATAGGTTGGATAAAATGGATATAGGGTGGATAAAATGGATATAGAGTGGATAAAATGGATATAGAGTGGATAAAATGGATATAGAGTGGATAAAATGGATATAAGGTGGATAAAATGGATATAGGGTGGATAAAATGGATATAGGGTGGATAAAATGGATATAGAGTGGATAAAATGGATATAGGGTGGATAAAATGGATATAAGGTGGATAAAATGGATATAAGGTGGATAAATTGGATATAGAGTGGATAAAATGGATATAGGGTGGATAATATGGATATAGGGTGGATAAAATGGATATAAGGTGGATAAAATGGATATAGGGTGGATAAATTGGATATAGAGTGGATAAAATGGATATAGGGTGGATAAATTGGTTATATGGTGGATAAATTGGACATAGAGTGGATATAATGGATATAGAGTGGATAAAATGGACATAGAGTGGATAAAATGGATATAGAGTGGATAAAATGGATATAGAGTGGATAAAATGGATATAGGGTGGATAAAATGGATATAAGGTGGATAAAATGGATATAGAGTGGATAAAATGGATATAGGGTGGATAAAATGGATATAAGGTGGATAAAATGGATATAGGGTGGATAAAATGGATAAAGGGTGGATAAAATGGATATAGGGTGGATAAATTGGACATAGAGTGGATAAAATGGATGTAGGGTGGATAAAATGGATATAGAGTGGATAAAATGGATATAGAGTGGATAAAATGGATATAAGGTGGATAAATTGGATATAGAGTGGATAAAATGGATATAAGGTGGATAAATTGGTTATAAGGTGGATAAATTGGATATAGAGTGGATAAAATGGATATAGGGTGGATAAAATGGATATAGAGTGGATAAAATGGATATAGGGTGGATAAAATGGATATAGAGTGGATAAAATGGATATAGAGTGGATAAAATGGATATAGGGTGGATAAAATGGATATAAGGTGGATAAAATGGATATAGAGTGGATAAAATGGATATAGGGTGGATAAAATGGATATAAGGTGGATAAAATGGATATAGGGTGGATAAAATGGATAAAGGGTGGATAAAATGGATATAGGGTGGATAAATTGGACATAGAGTGGATAAAATGGATGTAGGGTGGATAAAATGGATATAGAGTGGATAAAATGGATATAAGGTGGATAAATTGGTTATAAGGTGGATAAATTAGATATAGAGTGGATAAAATGGATATAGGGTGGATAAAATGGATATAGAGTGGATAAAATGGACATAGAGTGGATAAAATGGATGTAGGGGGGATAAAATGGATATAGGGTGGATAAAATGGATATAGGGTGGATAAAATGGATATAAGGTGGATAAATTGGATATAGCGTGGATAAAATGGATATAGGGTGGATAAAATGGATATAGGGTGGATAAAATGGATATAGGGTGGATAAAATGGATATAAGGTGGATAAAATGGATATAAGGTGGATAAATTGGATATAGAGTGGATAAAATGGATATAAGGTGGATAAAATGGATATAGGGTGGATAAAATGGATATAGGGTGGATAAAATGGATATAGAGTGGATAAAATGGATATAGAGTGGATAAAATGGATATAAGGTGGATAAATTGGATATAGAGTGGATAAAATGGATATAGGGTGGATAAAATGGATATAGAGTGGATAAAATGGATATAGAGTGGATAAAATGGATATAGGGTGGATAAAACGGATATAAGGTGGATAAAATGGATAAAATGGATATAGGGTGGATAAAATGGATATAAGGTGGATAAAATGGATATAGGGTGGATAAAATGGATAAAGGGTGGATAAAATGGATATAGGGTGGATAAAATGGATATAGAGTGGATAAAATGGATATAGAGTGGATAAAATGGACATAGAGTGGATAAAATGGATATAGAGTGGATAAAATGGATATAGAGTGGATAAAATGGATATAGAGTGGATAAAATGGATGTAGGGTGGATAAAATGGATATAAGGTGGATAAAATGGATATAAGGTGGATAAATTGGATATAGAGTGGATAAAATGGATATAGGGTGGATAAAATGGATATAGGGTGGATAAAATGGATATAAGGTGGATAAAATGGATATAAGGTGGATAAAATGGATATAAGGTGGATAAATTGGTTATAAGGTGGATAAATTGGATATAGGTTGGATAAAATGGAGATAAGGTGGATAAAATGGATATAGAGTGGATAAAATGGACATAGAGTGGATAAAATGGATGTAGGGTGGATAAAATGGATATAGAGTGGATAAAATGGATATAGAGTGGATAAAATGGACATAGAGTGGATAAAATGGATATAGAGTGGATAAAATGGATATAGAGTGGATAAAATGGATATAGAGTGGATAAAATGGATGTAGGGTGGATAAAATGGATATAAGGTGGATAAAATGGATATAAGGTGGATAAATTGGATATAGAGTGGATAAAATGGATATAGGGTGGATAAAATGGATATAGGGTGGATAAAATGGATATAAGGTGGATAAAATGGATATAAGGTGGATAAATTGGATATAGAGTGGATAAAATGGATATAAGGTGGATAAAATGGATATAGGGTGGATAAAATGGATATAGGGTGGATAAAATGGATATAGGGTGGATAAAATGGATATAGGGTGGATAAAATGGATATAGGGTGGATAAAATGGATATAAGGTGGATAATTTGGTTATAAGGTGGATAAATTGGATATAGAGTGGATAAAATGGATATAGGGTGGATAAAATGGATATAGAGTGGATAAAATGGACATAGAGTGGATAAAATGGATGTAGGGTGGATAAAATGGATATAGAGTGGATAAAATGGATATAGAGTGGATAAAATGGATATAAGGTGGATAAATTGGATATAGAGTGGATAAAATGGATATAGGGTGGATAAAATGGATATAGAGTGGATAAAATGGATATAGAGTGGATAAAATGGATATAGGGTGGATAAAATGGATATAAGGTGGATAAAATGGATATAGAGTGGATAAAATGGATATAGGGTGGATAAAATGGATATAAGGTGGATAAAATGGATATAGGGTGGATAAAATGGATAAAGGGTGGATAAAATGGATATAGGGTGGATAAATTGGACATAGAGTGGATAAAATGGATGTAGGGTGGATAAAATGGATATAGAGTGGATAAAATGGATATAGAGTGGATAAAATGGATATAAGGTGGATAAATTGGATATAGAGTGGATAAAATGGATATAAGGTGGATAAATTGGTTATAAGGTGGATAAATTGGATATAGAGTGGATAAAATGGATATAGGGTGGATAAAATGGATATAGAGTGGATAAAATGGATATAAGGTGGATAAATTGGAAATAGAGTGGATAAAATGGATATAAGGTGGATAAATTGGTTATAAGGTGGATAAATTGGATATAGGTTGGATAAAATGGATATAAGGTGGATAAAATGGATATAAGGTGGATAAATTGGATATAGAGCGGATAAAATGGATATAAGGTGGATAAAATGGATATAGGGTGGATAAAATGGATATAGGGTGGATAAAATGGATATAGGGTGGATAAAATGGATATAGGGTGGATAAAATGGATATAGGGTGGATAAAATGGATATAAGGTGGATAAATTGGTTATAAGGTGGATAAATTGGATATAGAGTGGATAAAATGGATATAGGGTGGATAAAATGGATATAGAGTGGATAAAATGGACATAGAGTGGATAAAATGGATGTAGGGGGGATAAAATGGATATAGGGTGGATAAAATGGATATAGGGTGGATAAAATGGATATAAGGTGGATAAATTGGATATAGCGTGGATAAAATGGATATAGGGTGGATAAAATGGATATAGGGTGGATAAAATGGATATAGGGTGGATAAAATGGATATAAGGTGGATAAAATGGATATAGGGTGGATAAAATGGATATAGGGTGGATAAAATGGATATAGAGTGGATAAAATGGATATAGAGTGGATAAAATGGATATAAGGTGGATAAATTGGATATAGAGTGGATAAAATGGATATAGGGTGGATAAAATGGATATAGAGTGGATAAAATGGATATAGACTGGATAAAATGGATATAGGGTGGATAAAACGGATATAAGGTGGATAAAATGGATAAAATGGATACAGGGTGGATAAAATGGATATAAGGTGGATAAAATGGATATAGGGTGGATAAAATGGATAAAGGGTGGATAAAATGGATATAGGGTGGATAAAATGGATATAAGGTGGATAAAATGGATATAAGGTGGATAAATTGGTTATAAGGTGGATAAATTGGATATAGGTTGGATAAAATGGAGATAAGGTGGATAAAATGGATATAGAGTGGATAAAATGGACATAGAGTGGATAAAATGGATGTAGGGTGGATAAAATGGATATAGAGTGGATAAAATGGATATAGAGTGGATAAAATGGACATAGAGTGGATAAAATGGATATAGAGTGGATAAAATGGATATAGAGTGGATAAAATGGATATAGAGTGGATAAAATGGATGTAGGGTGGATAAAATGGATATAAGGTGGATAAAATGGATATAAGGTGGATAAATTGGATATAGAGTGGATAAAATGGATATAGGGTGGATAAAATGGATATAGGGTGGATAAAATGGATATAAGGTGGATAAAATGGATATAAGGTGGATAAATTGGATATAGAGTGGATAAAATGGATATAAGGTGGATAAAATGGATATAGGGTGGATAAAATGGATATAGGGTGGATAAAATGGATATAGGGTGGATAAAATGGATATAGGGTGGATAAAATGGATATAGGGTGGATAAAATGGATATAAGGTGGATAATTTGGTTATAAGGTGGATAAATTGGATATAGAGTGGATAAAATGGATATAGGGTGGATAAAATGGATATAGAGTGGATAAAATGGACATAGAGTGGATAAAATGGATGTAGGGGGGATAAAATGGATATAGGGTGGATAAAATGGATATAGGGTGGATAAAATGGATATAAGGTGGATAAATTGGATATAGCGTGGATAAAATGGATATAGGGTGGATAAAATGGATATAGGGTGGATAAAATGGATATAGGGTGGATAAAATGGATATAAGGTGGATAAAATGGATATAAGGTGGATAAATTGGATATAGAGTGGATAAAATGGATATAAGGTGGATAAAATGGATATAGGGTGGATAAAATGGATATAGGGTGGATAAAATGGATATAGAGTGGATAAAATGGATATAGAGTGGATAAAATGGATATAAGGTGGATAAATTGGATATAGAGTGGATAAAATGGATATAGGGTGGATAAAATGGATATAGAGTGGATAAAATGGATATAGAGTGGATAAAATGGATATAAGGTGGATAAATTGGATATAGAGTGGATAAAATGGATATAGAGTGGATAAAATGGATATAAGGTGGATAAATTGGACATAGAGTGGATATAATGGATATAGAGTGGATAAAATGGATATAGGGTGGATAAAATGGATATAGGTTGGATAAAATGGATATAGGGTGGATAGAATGGATATAGGGTGGATAAAATGGATATAGGGTGGATAAAATGGATATAGAGTGGATAAAATGGATGTAGGGTGGATAAAATGGATATAGAGTGGAGAAAATGGATATAGAGTGGATAAAATGGACATAGAGTGGATAAAATGGATATAGAGTGGATAAAATGGATATAGAGTGGATAAAATGGATATAAGGTGGATAAATTGGAAATAGAGTGGATAAAATGGATATAAGGTGGATAAATTGGTTATAAGGTGGATAAATTGGATATAGGTTGGATAAAATGGATATAACGTGGATAAAATGGATATAAGGTGGATAAAATGGATATAGAGTGGATAAAATGGACATAGAGTGGATAAAATGGATGTAGGGTGGATAAAATGGATATAGAGTGGATAAAATGGATATAGAGTGGATAAAATGGACATAGAGTGGATAAAATGGATATAGAGTGGATAAAATGGATATAGAGTGGATAAAATGGATATAGAGTGGATAAAATGGATGTAGGGTGGATAAAATGGATATAAGGTGGATAAAATGGATATAAGGTGGATAAATTGGATATAGAGTGGATAAAATGGATATAGGGTAGATAAAATGGATATAGGGTGGATAAAATGGATATAAGGTGGATAAAATGGATATAAGGTGGATAAATTGGATATAGAGTGGATAAAATGGATATAAGGTGGATAAAATGGATATAGGGTGGATAAAATGGATATAGGGTGGATAAAATGGATATAGGGTGGATAAAATGGATATAGGGTGGATAAAATGGATATAGGGTGGATAAAATGGATATAAGGTGGATAAATTGGTTATAAGGTGGATAAATTGGATATAGAGTGGATAAAATGGA
Source organism: Pemphredon lugubris (assembly GCA_933228935.1). Taxonomy (NCBI): domain Eukaryota; kingdom Metazoa; phylum Arthropoda; class Insecta; order Hymenoptera; family Crabronidae; genus Pemphredon; species Pemphredon lugubris. The sequence continues at coordinate 22,095 of CAKOGF010000005.1, forward strand.
TATAGGGTGGATAAAATGGATATAGAGTGGATAAAATGGACATAGAGTGGATAAAATGGATGTAGGGGGGATAAAATGGATATAGGGTGGATAAAATGGATATAGGGTGGATAAAATGGATATAAGGTGGATAAATTGGATATAGCGTGGATAAATGGATATAGGGTGGATAAAATGGATATAGGGTGGATAAAATGGATATAGGGTGGATAAAATGGATATAGAGTGGATAAAATGGATATACAGGGTGTCCCGTATCTGATCGATTTCCATGAAATGAGGGGTAGCTGGGGTGATTCTGAACAACTTTACTTAGCAATAATGTTGTAAGCGCCCTGGATTTTGAATTATTAACGAAACGGCTAGGCCAATCCGAGCGCGTATCGAGCGCGCGCTCGAAACGAGAGTGTGGTCTCTGACACGCTCCGCCGCGAGCGTGAACAAGTAGATCGCGTGGGTATCGAGAAAAGCATACGGCAAATATCACATATCGTCTTCAAATAAACTAATAGTGGTTGAATAACTGTGTTTAATACCGTCACTCGTAATTCGAGAGGTATGAAAAGTTGTAGTATTTGTGGAAAAAATGGTTTCCTTAAGAGCACGTTATCAGGTGGATAAATTATGGTTTAACATAAACGATGTGAATAACTAACGTTAGAAGAATCTTGTTAAACTCACCCTTTCGTCCACGAATCAACCTGCCCTCGACGGAAGTAGGTCGTTGGCAGTAGGTCACAGTGCCGATTTTGTCCTTCGTAAGAATCTCGAGAACCTCAACAGCTGATTTTACGGCCGGGTCGGTGAACTTACTTGAAACTGACACACACAGTAGGAACGGTACTTGTCTAATTTATGGCAGGGCGCACGGCTAATCGCAGGTACGCGGACACCCCCGAGAGTCGAGCGGCGATCGGCGATCGGGTCATTTTACCGAACGTGCATTTCACTGCGCGAGCACTTTCACCGATAACTTCGAATAAAACAATTATGTAGAGGAACGTAATTGAACCTCCGTTAGAGATATTGATGGCCCTGAAAAGGGCCGATTGTTATTGCCAAAATTGCCATGATCGGCTCGACGTGCCCTTCTCGCGCTTGCATGCACGTCTCGGAGCACTGACGGACGTTGCGCTGCACTTCTTCCAATGTTTCTCGATTAAGAAACGTAACAAATATCCTGTAATACTCCGCTTTAGTTCGTTGCTGTATGGTACCCGTTCGGTTTGAAAAACGATTCTGCCGGCCCTAGCGTTTCTTGAGTCTTGCTTAGAAGGACGTTCGTTAGGGAAGGGATATTTTTACAATAGTACAACGGAGTGGCTCGCACATTTGGAGTCACCGTTCATTCAGCAAAAAAAATACCCGCGCGCTCGAGGTGGCCGCATGGTCTTCGTCACTACGAACGCGCTAGCGAAGACGCAGGGCAAGGAGTGCCATAAATTTCACTATTGTCCATACCGCGTCGTAAAGAGAAAGTGTGGCTATTTTACGAAATACGTGCATCGTCTTAAAACTGCATCGACAGCGTACACGCAACATAATCCTTTAATATTTTCTTACGATTCTTTCCGCGAAGATGTAACAGTACACACAACTTGGAAAATGATCAATTTAATATTGTATTGTGTTAGCGAAGACACTGTTTGCGACGCATTAACGCTTGCCCGTGTCATTTGGAATATTATAAAATTAATGTTGTGGGATGTTTGGTGTCGAGTGCATAGCGTGAATAAAAGTACAAGCGAAGACACTGTTTGCGGCATGTCAAAATGCTTAAACAGTCGGCTCCCTAAGAATCTCTGATTTCGATCTTATTATGATTATCGCACGCGCGCGGCAACCGACTGTTTACAGGAACGCGAGCAGCAAAGCGTGCCGCGGTACATGGGCCCGATCAGGGGGATCCGTTCCAGACGACCAAAATGTTGATAGACATAACGATGTCTGTCTCGAAATGCGTATCAAACAGTGTCTTCGCTAACACAATACAATATTAAATTGATCATTTTCCAAGTTGTGTGTACTGTTCCATCTTCGCGGAAAGAATCGTAAGAAAATATTAAAGGATTATGTTGCGTGTACGCTGTCGATGCAGTTTTTGGCCGATGCACGTATTTCGTAAAATAGCCACACTTTCTCTTTACGACACGGTATGGACAATAGTGAAATTTATGGCACTCCTTGCCCTGCGTCTTCGCTAGCGCGTTCGTAGTGACGAAGACCGTGCGGCCACCCCGAGCGCGCGGGTATTTTTTTTGCTGAATGAACGGTGACTCCAAATGTGCGAGCCACTCCGTTGTACTATTGTAAAAATATCCCTTCCCTAACGAACGTCCTTCTAAGCAAGACTCAAGAAACGCTAGGGCTGGCAGAATCGTTTTTCAAACCGAACGGGTACCATACAGCAACGAACTAAAGCGGAGTATTACAGGATATTTGCTACGTTTCTTAATCGAGAAACATTGGGAGAAGTGCAGCGCAACGTCCGTCAGTGCTCCGAAACGTGCATGCAAGCGCGAGGAAGGCACTTCGTGCCGATCTTGGCAATTTTGGCAATAACAATCGGCCCTTTTCAGGGCCATCAATATCTCTAACGTAGGTTTAATTAAGTTCCTCTACATAATTGTTTTATTCGGAGTTATCGGTGAAAGTGCTCGCGCAGTGAAATGCACGTTCGATAAAGTGACCCGATCGCCGATCGCCGCTCGACTCTCGGAGGTGTCCGCGTACCTGCGATTAGCCGTGCGCCCTGCCATAAATTAGACAAGTGCCGTTCCTACTGTGTGTGTCAGTTTCAAGTGAGTTCACCGACCCGGCCGTAAAATCAGCTGTTGAGGTTCTCGAGATTCTTACGAAGGACAAAATCGGCACTGTGACCTACTGCCAACGACCTACTTCCGTCGAGGGCAGGTTGATTCGTGGACGAAAGGGTGAGTTTAACAAGATTCTTCTAACGTTAGTTATTCACATCGTTTATGTTAAACCATAATTTATCCACCTGATAACGTGCTCTTAAGGAAACCATTTTTTCCACAAATACTACAACTTTTCATACCTCTCGAATTACGAGTGACGGTATTAAACACAGTTATTCAACCACTATTAGTTTATTTGAAGACGATATGTGATATTTGCCGTATGCTTTTCTCGATACCCACGCGATCTACTTGTTCACGCTCGCGGCGGAGCGTGTCAGAGACCACACTCTCGTTTCGAGCGCGCGCTCGATACGCGCTCGGATTGGCCTAGCCGTTTCGTTAATAATTCAAAATCCAGGGCGCTTACAACATTATTGCTAAGTAAAGTTGTTCAGAATCACCCCAGCTACCCCTCATTTCATGGAAATCGATCAGATACGGGACACCCTGTAGAGTGGATAAAATGGATATAGGGTGGATAAAATGGATATAAGGTGGATAAAATGGATATAGAGTGGATAAAATGGATATAAGGTGGATAAAATGGATATAGGGTGGATAAAATGGATATAAGGTGGATAAATTGGTTATAAGGTGGATAAATTGGATATAGAGTGGATAAATTGGATATAGAGTGGATAAAATGGATATAAGGTGGATAAAATGGATATAAGGTGGATAAATTGGATATAGAGTGGATAAAATGGATGTAAGGTGGATAAAATGGATATAGGGTGGATAAATTGGTTATAAGGTGGATAAAATGGATATAGGGTGGATAAAATGGATATAAGGTGGATAAATTGGTTATAAGGTGGATAAATTGGATATAGAGTGGATAAAATGGATATAGGGTGGATAAAATGGATATAGAGTGGATAAAATGGATATAAGGTGGATAAATTGGATATAGAGTGGATAAAATAGATGTAAGGTGGATAAAATGGATATAGGGTGGATAAATTGGTTATAAGGTGGATAAAATGGATATAGGGTGGATAAAATGGATATAAGGTGGATAAATTGGTTATAAGGTGGATAAATTGGATATAGAGTGGATAAAATGGATATAGGGTGGATAAAATGGATATAGAGTGGATAAAATGGATATAAGGTGGATAAATTGGAAATAGAGTGGATAAAATGGATATAAGGTGGATAAATTGGTTATAAGGTGGATAAATTGGATATAGGTTGGATAAAATGGATATAAGGTGGATAAAATGGATATAAGGTGGATAAATTGGATATAGAGTGGATAAAATGGATATAGGGTGGATAAAATGGATATAGGGTGGATAAAATGGATATAAGGTGGATAAAATGGATATAGGGTGGATAAATTGGATATAGAGTGGATACAATGGATATAGGGTGGATAAATTGGTCATAAGGTGGATAAATTGGATATAGAGTGGATAAAATGGATAAAATGGATATAAGGTGGATAAATTGGAAATAGAGTGGATAAAATGGATATAAGGTGGATGAATTGGTTATAAGGTGGATAAATTGGAAATAGAGTGGATAAAATGGATATAAGGTGGATAAATTGGTTATAAGGTGGATAAATTGGATATAGAGTGGATAAAATGGATATAGGGTGGATAAAATGGATATAGAGTGGATAAAATGGATATAAGGTGGATAAATTGGACATAGAGTGGATATAATGGATATAGAGTGGATAAAATGGACATAGAGTGGATAAAATGGATATAGAGTGGATAAAATGGATATAGAGTGGATAAAATGGATATAAGGTGGATAAATTGGACATAGAGTGGATATAATGGATATAGAGTGGATAAAATGGACATAGAGTGGATAAAATGGATATAAGGTGGATAAATTGGATATAGAGTGGATAAAATGGATATAAGGTGGATAAAATGGATATAGGGTGGGTAAAATGGATATAAGTTGGATAAAATGGATATAAGGTGGATAAATTGGATATAGAGTGGATAAAATGGATATAGGGTGGATAAAATGGATATAGGGTGGATAAAATGGATATAAGGTGGATAAAATGGATATAGGGTGGATAAATTGGATATAGAGTGGATACAATGGATATAGGGTGGATAAATTGGTTATAAGGTGGATAAATTGGATATAGAGTGGATAAAATGGATATAAGGTGGATAAAATGGATATAAGGTGGATAAATTGGAAATAGAGTGGATAAAATGGATATAAGGTGGATAAAATGGATATAAGGTGGATAAATTGGATATAGAGTGGATAAAATGGATATAGGGTGGATAAAATGGATATAGGGAGGATAAAATGGATATAAGGTGGATAAAATGGATATAGGGTGGATAAATTGGATATAGAGTGGATACAATGGATATAGGGTGGATAAAATGGATATAAGGTGGATAAATTGGTTATAAGGTGGATAAATTGGATATAGGTTGGATAAAATGGATATAAGGTGGATAAAATGGATATAAGGTGGATAAAATGGATATAGAGTGGATAAAATGGACATAGAGTGGATAAAATGGATGTAGGGTGGATAAAATGGATATAGAGTGGATAAAATGGATATAGAGTGGATAAAATGGACATAGAGTGGATAAAATGGATGTAGGGTGGATAAAATGGATATAAGGTGGATAAAATGGATATAAGGTGGATAAATTGGATATAGAGTGGATAAAATGGATATAGGGTGGATAAAATGGATATAGGGTGGATAAAATGGATATAAGGTGGATAAAATGGATATAAGGTGGATAAATTGGAAATAGAGTGGATAAAATGGATATAAGGTGGATAAAATGGATATAAGGTGGATAAATTGGATATAGATTGGATAAAATGGATATAGGGTGGATAAAATGGATATAGGGTGGATAAAATGGATATAAGGTGGATAAAATGGATATAGGGTGGATAAATTGGATATAGAGTGGATAAAATGGATGTAGGGGGGATAAAATGGATATAGGGTGGATAAAATGGATATAGGGTGGATAAAATGGATATAAGGTGGATAAATTGGATATAGCGTGGATAAATGGATATAGGGTGGATAAAATGGATATAGGGTGGATAAAATGGATATAGGGTGGATAAAATGGATATAGAGTGGATAAAATGGATATAGAGTGGATAAAATGGATATAGGGTGGATAAAATGGATATAAGGTGGATAAAATGGATATAGGGTGGATAAAATGGATATAAGGTGGATAAAATGGATATAGGGTGGATAAAATGGATATAAGGTGGATAAATTGGTTATAAGGTGGATAAATTGGTTATAAGGTGGATAAATTGGATATAGAGTGGATAAAATGGATATAGGGTGGATAAAATGGATATAGAGTGGATAAAATGGATATAAGGTGGATAAATTGGAAATAGAGTGGATAAAATGGATATAAGGTGGATAAATTGGTTATAAGGTGGATAAATTGGATATAGGTTGGATAAAATGGATATAAGGTGGATAAAATGGATATAAGGTGGATAAATTGGATATAGAGTGGATAAAATGGATATAGGGTGGATAAAATGGATATAGGGTGGATAAAATGGATATAAGGTGGATAAATTGGAAATAGAGTGGATAAAATGGATATAAGGTGGATAAATTGGTTATAAGGTGGATAAATTGGATATAGGTTGGATAAAATGGATATAAGGTGGATAAAATGGATATAAGGTGGATAAATTGGATATAGAGTGGATAAAATGGATATAGGGTGGATAAAATGGATATAGGGTGGATAAAATGGATATAAGGTGGATAAAATGGATATAGGGTGGATAAATTGGATATAGAGTGGATACAATGGATATAGGGTGGATAAATTGGTCATAAGGTGGATAAATTGTATAGAGTGGATAAAATGGATATAAGGTGGATAAAATGGATATAAGGTGGATAAATTGGAAATAGAGTGGATAAAATGGATATAAGGTGGATGAATTGGTTATAAGGTGGATAAATTGGAAATAGAGTGGATAAAATGGATATAAGGTGGATAAATTGGTTATAAGGTGGATAAATTGGATATAGAGTGGATAAAATGGATATAGGGTGGATAAAATGGATATAGACTGGATAAAATGGATATAAGGTGGATAAATTGGACATAGAGTGGATATAATGGATATAGAGTGGATAAAATGGACATAGAGTGGATAAAATGGATATAGAGTGGATAAAATGGATATAGAGTGGATAAAATGGATATAAGGTGGATAAATTGGACATAGAGTGGATATAATGGATATAGAGTGGATAAAATGGACATAGAGTGGATAAAATGGATATAAGGTGGATAAATTGGATATAGAGTGGATAAAATGGATATAAGGTGGATAAAATGGATATAGGGTGGATAAAATGGATATAAGGTGGATAAAATGGATATAAGGTGGATAAATTGGATATAGAGTGGATAAAATGGATATAGGGTGGATAAAATGGATATAGGGTGGATAAAATGGATATAAGGTGGATAAAATGGATATAGGGTGGATAAATTGGATATAGAGTGGATACAATGGATATAGGGTGGATAAATTGGTTATAAGGTGGATAAATTGGATATAGAGTGGATAAAATGGATATAAGGTGGATAAAATGGATATAAGGTGGATAAATTGGAAATAGAGTGGATAAAATGGATATAAGGTGGATAAAATGGATATAAGGTGGATAAATTGGATATAGAGTGGATAAAATGGATATAGGGTGGATAAAATGGATATAGGGTGGATAAAATGGATATAAGGTGGATAAAATGGATATAGGGTGGATAAATTGGATATAGAGTGGATACAATGGATATAGGGTGGATAAATTGGTTATAAGGTGGATAAATTGGATATAGAGTGGATAAAATGGATATAAGGTGGATAAAATGGATATAAGGTGGATAAATTGGAAATAGAGTGGATAAAATGGATATAAGGTGGATAAATTGGTTATAAGGTGGATAAAATGGAAATAGAGAGGATAAAATGGATATAAGGTGGATAAATTGGTTATAAGGTGGATAAATTGGATATAGAGTGGATAAAATGGATATAGGGTGGATAAAATGGATATAGGGTGGATAAAATGGATATAGGGTGGATAAAATGGATATAAGGTGGATAAATTGGTTATAAGGTGGATAAATTGGATATAGAGTGGATAAAATGGATATAGGGTGGATAAAATGGATATAGAGTGGATAAAATGGATATAAGGTGGATAAATTGGAAATAGAGTGGATAAAATGGATATAAGGTGGATAAATTGGTTATAAGGTGGATAAATTGGATATAGGTTGGATAAAATGGATATAAGGTGGATAAAATGGATATAAGGTGGATAAATTGGATATAGAGTGGATAAAATGGATATAGGGTGGATAAAATGGATATAGGGTGGATAAAATGGATATAGGGTGGATAAATTGGATATAGAGTGGATACAATGGATATAGGGTGGATAAATTGGTTATAAGGTGGATAAATTGGATATAGAGTGGATAAAATGGATATAAGGTGGATAAAATGGATATAAGGTGGATAAATTGGAAATAGAGTGGATAAAATGGATATAAGGTGGATAAAATGGATATAAGGTGGATAAATTGGATATAGATTGGATAAAATGGATATAGGGTGGATAAAATGGATATAGGGTGGATAAAATGGATATAAGGTGGATAAAATGGATATAGGGTGGATAAATTGGATATAGAGTGGATACAATGGATATAGGGTGGATAAATTGGTTATAAGGTGGATAAATTGGATATAGAGTGGATAAAATGGATATAAGGTGGATAAAATGGATATAAGGTGGATAAATTGGAAATAGAGTGGATAAAATGGATATAAGGTGGATAAATTGGTTATAAGGTGGATAAATTGGATATAGAGTGGATAAATTGGATATAGAGTGGATAAAATGGATATAAGGTGGATAAAATGGATATAAGGTGGATAAATTGGATATAGAGTGGATAAAATGGATGTAAGGTGGATAAAATGGATATAGGGTGGATAAATTGGTTATAAGGTGGATAAAATGGATATAGGGTGGATAAAATGGATATAAGGTGGATAAAATGGATATAGGGTGGATAAAATGGATATAGGTTGGATAAAATGGATATAGGGTGGATAGAATGGATATAGGGTGGATAAAATGGATATAGGGTGGATAAAATGGATATAGAGTGGATAAAATGGATGTAGGGTGGATAAAATGGATATAGAGTGGAGAAAATGGATATAGAGTGGATAAAATGGACATAGAGTGGATAAAATGGATATAGAGTGGATAAAATGGATATAGAGTGGATAAAATGGATATAAGGTGGATAAATTGGAAATAGAGTGGATAAAATGGATATAAGGTGGATAAATTGGTTATAAGGTGGATAAATTGGATATAGGTTGGATAAAATGGATATAAGGTGGATAAAATGGATATAAGGTGGATAAAATGGATATAGAGTGGATAAAATGGACATAGAGTGGATAAAATGGATGTAGGGTGGATAAAATGGATATAGAGTGGATAAAATGGATATAGAGTGGATAAAATGGACATAGAGTGGATAAAATGGATATAGAGTGGATAAAATGGATATAGAGTGGATAAAATGGATATAGAGTGGATAAAATGGATGTAGGGTGGATAAAATGGATATAAGGTGGATAAAATGGATATAAGGTGGATAAATTGGATATAGAGTGGATAAAATGGATATAGGGTGGATAAAATGGATATAGGTTGGATAAAATGGATATAGGGTGGATAGAATGGATATAGGGTGGATAAAATGGATATAGGGTGGATAAAATGGATATAGAGTGGATAAAATGGATGTAGGGTGGATAAAATGGATATAGAGTGGATAAAATGGATATAGAGTGGATAAAATGGACATAGAGTGGATAAAATGGATATAGAGTGGATAAAATGGATATAGAGTGGATAAAATGGATATAAGGTGGATAAATTGGAAATAGAGTGGATAAAATGGATATAAGGTGGATAAATTGGTTATAAGGTGGATAAATTGGATATAGGTTGGATAAAATGGATATAAGGTGGATAAAATGGATATAAGGTGGATAAAATGGATATAGAGTGGATAAAATGGACATAGAGTGGATAAAATGGATGTAGGGTGGATAAAATGGATATAGAGTGGATAAAATGGACATAGAGTGGATAAAATGGATATAGAGTGGATAAAATGGATATAGTGTGGATAAAATGGATATAGAGTGGATAAAATGGATGTAGGGTGGATAAAATGGATATAAGGTGGATAAAATGGATATAAGGTGGATAAATTGGATATAGAGTGGATAAAATGGATATAGGGTGGATAAAATGGATATAGGGTGGATAAAATGGATATAAGGTGGATAAAATGGATATAAGGTGGATAAATTGGATATAGAGTGGATAAAATGGATATAAGGTGGATAAAATGGATATAGGGTGGATAAAATGGATATAGGGTGGATAAAATGGATATAGGGTGGATAAAATGGATATAGGGTGGATAAAATGGATATAGGGTGGATAAAATGGATATAAGGTGGATAAATTGGTTATAAGGTGGATAAATTGGATATAGAGTGGATAAAATGGATATAGGGTGGATAAAATGGATATAGAGTGGATAAAATGGACATAGAGTGGATAAAATGGATGTAGGGGGGATAAAATGGATATAGGGTGGATAAAATGGATATAGGGTGGATAAAATGGATATAAGGTGGATAAATTGGATATAGCGTGGATAAATGGATATAGGGTGGATAAAATGGATATAGGGTGGATAAAATGGATATAGGGTGGATAAAATGGATATAGAGTGGATAAAATGGATATACAGGGTGTCCCGTATCTGATCGATTTCCATGAAATGAGGGGTAGCTGGGGTGATTCTGAACAACTTTACTTAGCAATAATGTTGTAAGCGCCCTGGATTTTGAATTATTAACGAAACGGCTAGGCCAATCCGAGCGCGTATCGAGCGCGCGCTCGAAACGAGAGTGTGGTCTCTGACACGCTCCGCCGCGAGCGTGAACAAGTAGATCGCGTGGGTATCGAGAAAAGCATACGGCAAATATCACATATCGTCTTCAAATAAACTAATAGTGGTTGAATAACTGTGTTTAATACCGTCACTCGTAATTCGAGAGGTATGAAAAGTTGTAGTATTTGTGGAAAAAATGGTTTCCTTAAGAGCACGTTATCAGGTGGATAAATTATGGTTTAACATAAACGATGTGAATAACTAACGTTAGAAGAATCTTGTTAAACTCACCCTTTCGTCCACGAATCAACCTGCCCTCGACGGAAGTAGGTCGTTGGCAGTAGGTCACAGTGCCGATTTTGTCCTTCGTAAGAATCTCGAGAACCTCAACAGCTGATTTTACGGCCGGGTCGGTGAACTTACTTGAAACTGACACACACAGTAGGAACGGTACTTGTCTAATTTATGGCAGGGCGCACGGCTAATCGCAGGTACGCGGACACCCCCGAGAGTCGAGCGGCGATCGGCGATCGGGTCATTTTACCGAACGTGCATTTCACTGCGCGAGCACTTTCACCGATAACTTCGAATAAAACAATTATGTAGAGGAACGTAATTGAACCTCCGTTAGAGATATTGATGGCCCTGAAAAGGGCCGATTGTTATTGCCAAAATTGCCATGATCGGCTCGACGTGCCCTTCTCGCGCTTGCATGCACGTCTCGGAGCACTGACGGACGTTGCGCTGCACTTCTTCCAATGTTTCTCGATTAAGAAACGTAACAAATATCCTGTAATACTCCGCTTTAGTTCGTTGCTGTATGGTACCCGTTCGGTTTGAAAAACGATTCTGCCGGCCCTAGCGTTTCTTGAGTCTTGCTTAGAAGGACGTTCGTTAGGGAAGGGATATTTTTACAATAGTACAACGGAGTGGCTCGCACATTTGGAGTCACCGTTCATTCAGCAAAAAAAATACCCGCGCGCTCGAGGTGGCCGCATGGTCTTCGTCACTACGAACGCGCTAGCGAAGACGCAGGGCAAGGAGTGCCATAAATTTCACTATTGTCCATACCGCGTCGTAAAGAGAAAGTGTGGCTATTTTACGAAATACGTGCATCGTCTTAAAACTGCATCGACAGCGTACACGCAACATAATCCTTTAATATTTTCTTACGATTCTTTCCGCGAAGATGTAACAGTACACACAACTTGGAAAATGATCAATTTAATATTGTATTGTGTTAGCGAAGACACTGTTTGCGACGCATTAACGCTTGCCCGTGTCATTTGGAATATTATAAAATTAATGTTGTGGGATGTTTGGTGTCGAGTGCATAGCGTGAATAAAAGTACAAGCGAAGACACTGTTTGCGGCATGTCAAAATGCTTAAACAGTCGGCTCCCTAAGAATCTCTGATTTCGATCTTATTATGATTATCGCACGCGCGCGGCAACCGACTGTTTACAGGAACGCGAGCAGCAAAGCGTGCCGCGGTACATGGGCCCGATCAGGGGGATCCGTTCCAGACGACCAAAATGTTGATAGACATAACGATGTCTGTCTCGAAATGCGTATCAAACAGTGTCTTCGCTAACACAATACAATATTAAATTGATCATTTTCCAAGTTGTGTGTACTGTTCCATCTTCGCGGAAAGAATCGTAAGAAAATATTAAAGGATTATGTTGCGTGTACGCTGTCGATGCAGTTTTTGGCCGATGCACGTATTTCGTAAAATAGCCACACTTTCTCTTTACGACACGGTATGGACAATAGTGAAATTTATGGCACTCCTTGCCCTGCGTCTTCGCTAGCGCGTTCGTAGTGACGAAGACCGTGCGGCCACCCCGAGCGCGCGGGTATTTTTTTTGCTGAATGAACGGTGACTCCAAATGTGCGAGCCACTCCGTTGTACTATTGTAAAAATATCCCTTCCCTAACGAACGTCCTTCTAAGCAAGACTCAAGAAACGCTAGGGCTGGCAGAATCGTTTTTCAAACCGAACGGGTACCATACAGCAACGAACTAAAGCGGAGTATTACAGGATATTTGCTACGTTTCTTAATCGAGAAACATTGGGAGAAGTGCAGCGCAACGTCCGTCAGTGCTCCGAAACGTGCATGCAAGCGCGAGGAAGGCACTTCGTGCCGATCTTGGCAATTTTGGCAATAACAATCGGCCCTTTTCAGGGCCATCAATATCTCTAACGTAGGTTTAATTAAGTTCCTCTACATAATTGTTTTATTCGGAGTTATCGGTGAAAGTCCTCGCGCAGTGAAATGCACGTTCGATAAAGTGACCCGATCGCCGATCGCCGCTCGACTCTCGGAGGTGTCCGCGTACCTGCGATTAGCCGTGCGCCCTGCCATAAATTAGACAAGTGCCGTTCCTACTGTGTGTGTCAGTTTCAAGTGAGTTCACCGACCCGGCCGTAAAATCAGCTGTTGAGGTTCTCGAGATTCTTACGAAGGACAAAATCGGCACTGTGACCTACTGCCAACGACCTACTTCCGTCGAGGGCAGGTTGATTCGTGGACGAAAGGGTGAGTTTAACAAGATTCTTCTAACGTTAGTTATTCACATCGTTTATGTTAAACCATAATTTATCCACCTGATAACGTGCTCTTAAGGAAACCATTTTTTCCACAAATACTACAACTTTTCATACCTCTCGAATTACGAGTGACGGTATTAAACACAGTTATTCAACCACTATTAGTTTATTTGAAGACGATATGTGATATTTGCCGTATGCTTTTCTCGATACCCACGCGATCTACTTGTTCACGCTCGCGGCGGAGCGTGTCAGAGACCACACTCTCGTTTCGAGCGCGCGCTCGATACGCGCTCGGATTGGCCTAGCCGTTTCGTTAATAATTCAAAATCCAGGGCGCTTACAACATTATTGCTAAGTAAAGTTGTTCAGAATCACCCCAGCTACCCCTCATTTCATGGAAATCGATCAGATACGGGACACCCTGTAGAGTGGATAAAATGGATATAGGGTGGATAAAATGGATATAAGGTGGATAAAATGGATATAGAGTGGATAAAATGGATATAAGGTGGATAAAATGGATATAGGGTGGATAAAATGGATATAAGGTGGATAAATTGGTTATAAGGTGGATAAATTGGATATAGAGTGGATAAATTGGATATAGAGTGGATAAAATGGATATAAGGTGGATAAAATGGATATAAGGTGGATAAATTGGATATAGAGTGGATAAAATGGATGTAAGGTGGATAAAATGGATATAGGGTGGATAAATTGGTTATAAGGTGGATAAAATGGATATAGGGTGGATAAAATGGATATAAGGTGGATAAATTGGTTATAAGGTGGATAAATTGGATATAGAGTGGATAAAATGGATATAGGGTGGATAAAATGGATATAGAGTGGATAAAATGGATATAAGGTGGATAAATTGGATATAGAGTGGATAAAATGGATGTAAGGTGGATAAAATGGATATAGGGTGGATAAATTGGTTATAAGGTGGATAAAATGGATATAGGGTGGATAAAATGGATATAAGGTGGATAAATTGGTTATAAGGTGGATAAATTGGATATAGAGTGGATAAAATGGATATAGGGTGGATAAAATGGATATAGAGTGGATAAAATGGATATAAGGTGGATAAATTGGAAATAGAGTGGATAAAATGGATATAAGGTGGATAAATTGGTTATAAGGTGGATAAATTGGATATAGGTTGGATAAAATGGATATAAGGTGGATAAAATGGATATAAGGTGGATAAATTGGATATAGAGTGGATAAAATGGATATAGGGTGGATAAAATGGATATAGGGTGGATAAAATGGATATAAGGTGGATAAAATGGATATAGGGTGGATAAATTGGATATAGAGTGGATACAATGGATATAGGGTGGATAAATTGGTCATAAGGTGGATAAATTGGATATAGAGTGGATAAAATGGATAAAATGGATATAAGGTGGATAAATTGGAAATAGAGTGGATAAAATGGATATAAGGTGGATGAATTGGTTATAAGGTGGATAAATTGGAAATAGAGTGGATAAAATGGATATAAGGTGGATAAATTGGTTATAAGGTGGATAAATTGGATATAGAGTGGATAAAATGGATATAGGGTGGATAAAATGGATATAGAGTGGATAAAATGGATATAAGGTGGATAAATTGGACATAGAGTGGATATAATGGATATAGAGTGGATAAAATGGACATAGAGTGGATAAAATGGATATAGAGTGGATAAAATGGATATAGAGTGGATAAAATGGATATAAGGTGGATAAATTGGACATAGAGTGGATATAATGGATATAGAGTGGATAAAATGGACATAGAGTGGATAAAATGGATATAAGGTGGATAAATTGGATATAGAGTGGATAAAATGGATATAAGGTGGATAAAATGGATATAGGGTGGATAAAATGGATATAAGTTGGATAAAATGGATATAAGGTGGATAAATTGGATATAGAGTGGATAAAATGGATATAGGGTGGATAAAATGGATATAGGGTGGATAAAATGGATATAAGGTGGATAAAATGGATATAGAGTGGATAAAATGGATATAAGGTGGATAAAATGGATATAGGGTGGATAAAATGGATATAGGGTGGATAAAATGGATATAGGGTGGATAAAATGGATATAGGGTGGATAAAATGGATATAGGGTGGATAAAATGGATATAAGGTGGATAAATTGGATATAGAGTGGATAAAATGGATATAAGGTGGATAAAATGGATATAGGGTGGGTAAAATGGATATAAGTTGGATAAAATGGATATAAGGTGGATAAATTGGATATAGAGTGGATAAAATGGATATAGGGTGGATAAAATGGATATAGGGTGGATAAAATGGATATAAGGTGGATAAAATGGATATAGGGTGGATAAATTGGATATAGAGTGGATACAATGGATATAGGGTGGATAAATTGGTTATAAGGTGGATAAATTGGATATAGAGTGGATAAAATGGATATAAGGTGGATAAAATGGATATAAGGTGGATAAATTGGAAATAGAGTGGATAAAATGGATATAAGGTGGATAAAATGGATATAAGGTGGATAAATTGGATATAGAGTGGATAAAATGGATATAGGGTGGATAAAATGGATATAGGGAGGATAAAATGGATATAAGGTGGATAAAATGGATATAGGGTGGATAAATTGGATATAGAGTGGATACAATGGATATAGGGTGGATAAAATGGATATAAGGTGGATAAATTGGTTATAAGGTGGATAAATTGGATATAGGTTGGATAAAATGGATATAACGTGGATAAAATGGATATAAGGTGGATAAAATGGATATAGAGTGGATAAAATGGACATAGAGTGGATAAAATGGATGTAGGGTGGATAAAATGGATATAGAGTGGATAAAATGGATATAGAGTGGATAAAATGGACATAGAGTGGATAAAATGGATGTAGGGTGGATAAAATGGATATAAGGTGGATAAAATGGATATAAGGTGGATAAATTGGATATAGAGTGGATAAAATGGATATAGGGTGGATAAAATGGATATAGGGTGGATAAAATGGATATAAGGTGGATAAAATGGATATAAGGTGGATAAATTGGAAATAGAGTGGATAAAATGGATATAAGGTGGATAAAATGGATATAAGGTGGATAAATTGGATATAGATTGGATAAAATGGATATAGGGTGGATAAAATGGATATAGGGTGGATAAAATGGATATAAGGTGGATAAAATGGATATAGGGTGGATAAATTGGATATAGAGTGGATAAAATGGATGTAGGGGGGATAAAATGGATATAGGGTGGATAAAATGGATATAGGGTGGATAAAATGGATATAAGGTGGATAAATTGGATATAGCGTGGATAAATGGATATAGGGTGGATAAAATGGATATAGGGTGGATAAAATGGATATAGGGTGGATAAAATGGATATAGAGTGGATAAAATGGATATAGAGTGGATAAAATGGATATAGGGTGGATAAAATGGATATAAGGTGGATAAAATGGATATAGGGTGGATAAAATGGATATAAGGTGGATAAAATGGATATAGGGTGGATAAAATGGATATAAGGTGGATAAATTGGTTATAAGGTGGATAAATTGGTTATAAGGTGGATAAATTGGATATAGAGTGGATAAAATGGATATAGGGTGGATAAAATGGATATAGAGTGGATAAAATGGATATAAGGTGGATAAATTGGAAATAGAGTGGATAAAATGGATATAAGGTGGATAAATTGGTTATAAGGTGGATAAATTGGATATAGGTTGGATAAAATGGATATAAGGTGGATAAAATGGATATAAGGTGGATAAATTGGATATAGAGTGGATAAAATGGATATAGGGTGGATAAAATGGATATAGGGTGGATAAAATGGATATAAGGTGGATAAATTGGAAATAGAGTGGATAAAATGGATATAAGGTGGATAAATTGGTTATAAGGTGGATAAATTGGATATAGGTTGGATAAAATGGATATAAGGTGGATAAAATGGATATAAGGTGGATAAATTGGATATAGAGTGGATAAAATGGATATAGGGTGGATAAAATGGATATAGGGTGGATAAAATGGATATAAGGTGGATAAAATGGATATAGGGTGGATAAATTGGATATAGAGTGGATACAATGGATATAGGGTGGATAAATTGGTCATAAGGTGGATAAATTGTATAGAGTGGATAAAATGGATATAAGGTGGATAAAATGGATATAAGGTGGATAAATTGGAAATAGAGTGGATAAAATGGATATAAGGTGGATGAATTGGTTATAAGGTGGATAAATTGGAAATAGAGTGGATAAAATGGATATAAGGTGGATAAATTGGTTATAAGGTGGATAAATTGGATATAGAGTGGATAAAATGGATATAGGGTGGATAAAATGGATATAGACTGGATAAAATGGATATAAGGTGGATAAATTGGACATAGAGTGGATATAATGGATATAGAGTGGATAAAATGGACATAGAGTGGATAAAATGGATATAGAGTGGATAAAATGGATATAGAGTGGATAAAATGGATATAAGGTGGATAAATTGGACATAGAGTGGATATAATGGATATAGAGTGGATAAAATGGACATAGAGTGGATAAAATGGATATAAGGTGGATAAATTGG
This sequence comes from Pemphredon lugubris, assembly GCA_933228935.1. Classification (NCBI taxonomy): domain Eukaryota; kingdom Metazoa; phylum Arthropoda; class Insecta; order Hymenoptera; family Crabronidae; genus Pemphredon; species Pemphredon lugubris. The sequence goes on from CAKOGF010000005.1 coordinate 40,224, forward strand.
ATATAGAGTGGATAAAATGGATATAAGGTGGATAAAATGGATATAGGGTGGATAAAATGGATATAAGGTGGATAAAATGGATATAAGGTGGATAAATTGGATATAGAGTGGATAAAATGGATATAGGGTGGATAAAATGGATATAGGGTGGATAAAATGGATATAAGGTGGATAAAATGGATATAGGGTGGATAAATTGGATATAGAGTGGATACAATGGATATAGGGTGGATAAATTGGTTATAAGGTGGATAAATTGGATATAGAGTGGATAAAATGGATATAAGGTGGATAAAATGGATATAAGGTGGATAAATTGGAAATAGAGTGGATAAAATGGATATAAGGTGGATAAAATGGATATAAGGTGGATAAATTGGATATAGAGTGGATAAAATGGATATAGGGTGGATAAAATGGATATAGGGTGGATAAAATGGATATAAGGTGGATAAAATGGATATAGGGTGGATAAATTGGATATAGAGTGGATACAATGGATATAGGGTGGATAAATTGGTTATAAGGTGGATAAATTGGATATAGAGTGGATAAAATGGATATAAGGTGGATAAAATGGATATAAGGTGGATAAATTGGAAATAGAGTGGATAAAATGGATATAAGGTGGATAAATTGGTTATAAGGTGGATAAAATGGAAATAGAGAGGATAAAATGGATATAAGGTGGATAAATTGGTTATAAGGTGGATAAATTGGATATAGAGTGGATAAAATGGATATAGGGTGGATAAAATGGATATAGGGTGGATAAAATGGATATAGGGTGGATAAAATGGATATAAGGTGGATAAATTGGTTATAAGGTGGATAAATTGGATATAGAGTGGATAAAATGGATATAGGGTGGATAAAATGGATATAGAGTGGATAAAATGGATATAAGGTGGATAAATTGGAAATAGAGTGGATAAAATGGATATAAGGTGGATAAATTGGTTATAAGGTGGATAAATTGGATATAGGTTGGATAAAATGGATATAAGGTGGATAAAATGGATATAAGGTGGATAAATTGGATATAGAGTGGATAAAATGGATATAGGGTGGATAAAATGGATATAGGGTGGATAAAATGGATATAGGGTGGATAAATTGGATATAGAGTGGATACAATGGATATAGGGTGGATAAATTGGTTATAAGGTGGATAAATTGGATATAGAGTGGATAAAATGGATATAAGGTGGATAAAATGGATATAAGGTGGATAAATTGGAAATAGAGTGGATAAAATGGATATAAGGTGGATAAAATGGATATAAGGTGGATAAATTGGATATAGATTGGATAAAATGGATATAGGGTGGATAAAATGGATATAGGGTGGATAAAATGGATATAAGGTGGATAAAATGGATATAGGGTGGATAAATTGGATATAGAGTGGATAAAATGGATATAGGGTGGATAAATTGGTTATAAGGTGGATAAATTGGATATAGAGTGGATAAAATGGATATAAGGTGGATAAAATGGATATAAGGTGGATAAATTGGATATAGAGTGGATAAAATGGATATAAGGTGGATAAATTGGTTATAAGGTGGATAAATTGGATATAGAGTGGATAAATTGGATATAGAGTGGATAAAATGGATATAAGGTGGATAAAATGGATATAAGGTGGATAAATTGGATATAGAGTGGATAAAATGGATGTAAGGTGGATAAAATGGATATAGGGTGGATAAATTGGTTATAAGGTGGATAAAATGGATATAGGGTGGATAAAATGGATATAAGGTGGATAAAATGGATATAGGGTGGATAAAATGGATATAGGTTGGATAAAATGGATATAGGGTGGATAGAATGGATATAGGGTGGATAAAATGGATATAGGGTGGATAAAATGGATATAGAGTGGATAAAATGGATGTAGGGTGGATAAAATGGATATAGAGTGGAGAAAATGGATATAGAGTGGATAAAATGGACATAGAGTGGATAAAATGGATATAGAGTGGATAAAATGGATATAGAGTGGATAAAATGGATATAAGGTGGATAAATTGGAAATAGAGTGGATAAAATGGATATAAGGTGGATAAATTGGTTATAAGGTGGATAAATTGGATATAGGTTGGATAAAATGGATATAGAGTGGATAAAATGGATATAAGGTGGATAAAATGGATATAGAGTGGATAAAATGGACATAGAGTGGATAAAATGGATGTAGGGTGGATAAAATGGATATAGAGTGGATAAAATGGATATAGAGTGGATAAAATGGACATAGAGTGGATAAAATGGATATAGAGTGGATAAAATGGATATAGAGTGGATAAAATGGATATAGAGTGGATAAAATGGATGTAGGGTGGATAAAATGGATATAAGGTGGATAAAATGGATATAAGGTGGATAAATTGGATATAGAGTGGATAAAATGGATATAGGGTGGATAAAATGGATATAGGTTGGATAAAATGGATATAGGGTGGATAGAATGGATATAGGGTGGATAAAATGGATATAGGGTGGATAAAATGGATATAGAGTGGATAAAATGGATGTAGGGTGGATAAAATGGATATAGAGTGGAGAAAATGGATATAGAGTGGATAAAATGGACATAGAGTGGATAAAATGGATATAGAGTGGATAAAATGGATATAGAGTGGATAAAATGGATATAAGGTGGATAAATTGGAAATAGAGTGGATAAAATGGATATAAGGTGGATAAATTGGTTATAAGGTGGATAAATTGGATATAGGTTGGATAAAATGGATATAAGGTGGATAAAATGGATATAAGGTGGATAAAATGGATATAGAGTGGATAAAATGGACATAGAGTGGATAAAATGGATGTAGGGTGGATAAAATGGATATAGAGTGGATAAAATGGACATAGAGTGGATAAAATGGATATAGAGTGGATAAAATGGATATAGTGTGGATAAAATGGATATAGAGTGGATAAAATGGATGTAGGGTGGATAAAATGGATATAAGGTGGATAAAATGGATATAAGGTGGATAAATTGGATATAGAGTGGATAAAATGGATATAGGGTGGATAAAATGGATATAGGGTGGATAAAATGGATATAAGGTGGATAAAATGGATATAAGGTGGATAAATTGGATATAGAGTGGATAAAATGGATATAAGGTGGATAAAATGGATATAGGGTGGATAAAATGGATATAGGGTGGATAAAATGGATATAGGGTGGATAAAATGGATATAGGGTGGATAAAATGGATATAGGGTGGATAAAATGGATATAAGGTGGATAAATTGGTTATAAGGTGGATAAATTGGATATAGAGTGGATAAAATGGATATAGGGTGGATAAAATGGATATAGAGTGGATAAAATGGACATAGAGTGGATAAAATGGATGTAGGGGGGATAAAATGGATATAGGGTGGATAAAATGGATATAGGGTGGATAAAATGGATATAAGGTGGATAAATTGGATATAGCGTGGATAAATGGATATAGGGTGGATAAAATGGATATAGGGTGGATAAAATGGATATAGGGTGGATAAAATGGATATAGAGTGGATAAAATGGATATACAGGGTGTCCCGTATCTGATCGATTTCCATGAAATGAGGGGTAGCTGGGGTGATTCTGAACAACTTTACTTAGCAATAATGTTGTAAGCGCCCTGGATTTTGAATTATTAACGAAACGGCTAGGCCAATCCGAGCGCGTATCGAGCGCGCGCTCGAAACGAGAGTGTGGTCTCTGACACGCTCCGCCGCGAGCGTGAACAAGTAGATCGCGTGGGTATCGAGAAAAGCATACGGCAAATATCACATATCGTCTTCAAATAAACTAATAGTGGTTGAATAACTGTGTTTAATACCGTCACTCGTAATTCGAGAGGTATGAAAAGTTGTAGTATTTGTGGAAAAAATGGTTTCCTTAAGAGCACGTTATCAGGTGGATAAATTATGGTTTAACATAAACGATGTGAATAACTAACGTTAGAAGAATCTTGTTAAACTCACCCTTTCGTCCACGAATCAACCTGCCCTCGACGGAAGTAGGTCGTTGGCAGTAGGTCACAGTGCCGATTTTGTCCTTCGTAAGAATCTCGAGAACCTCAACAGCTGATTTTACGGCCGGGTCGGTGAACTTACTTGAAACTGACACACACAGTAGGAACGGTACTTGTCTAATTTATGGCAGGGCGCACGGCTAATCGCAGGTACGCGGACACCCCCGAGAGTCGAGCGGCGATCGGCGATCGGGTCATTTTACCGAACGTGCATTTCACTGCGCGAGCACTTTCACCGATAACTTCGAATAAAACAATTATGTAGAGGAACGTAATTGAACCTCCGTTAGAGATATTGATGGCCCTGAAAAGGGCCGATTGTTATTGCCAAAATTGCCATGATCGGCTCGACGTGCCCTTCTCGCGCTTGCATGCACGTCTCGGAGCACTGACGGACGTTGCGCTGCACTTCTTCCAATGTTTCTCGATTAAGAAACGTAACAAATATCCTGTAATACTCCGCTTTAGTTCGTTGCTGTATGGTACCCGTTCGGTTTGAAAAACGATTCTGCCGGCCCTAGCGTTTCTTGAGTCTTGCTTAGAAGGACGTTCGTTAGGGAAGGGATATTTTTACAATAGTACAACGGAGTGGCTCGCACATTTGGAGTCACCGTTCATTCAGCAAAAAAAATACCCGCGCGCTCGAGGTGGCCGCATGGTCTTCGTCACTACGAACGCGCTAGCGAAGACGCAGGGCAAGGAGTGCCATAAATTTCACTATTGTCCATACCGCGTCGTAAAGAGAAAGTGTGGCTATTTTACGAAATACGTGCATCGTCTTAAAACTGCATCGACAGCGTACACGCAACATAATCCTTTAATATTTTCTTACGATTCTTTCCGCGAAGATGTAACAGTACACACAACTTGGAAAATGATCAATTTAATATTGTATTGTGTTAGCGAAGACACTGTTTGCGACGCATTAACGCTTGCCCGTGTCATTTGGAATATTATAAAATTAATGTTGTGGGATGTTTGGTGTCGAGTGCATAGCGTGAATAAAAGTACAAGCGAAGACACTGTTTGCGGCATGTCAAAATGCTTAAACAGTCGGCTCCCTAAGAATCTCTGATTTCGATCTTATTATGATTATCGCACGCGCGCGGCAACCGACTGTTTACAGGAACGCGAGCAGCAAAGCGTGCCGCGGTACATGGGCCCGATCAGGGGGATCCGTTCCAGACGACCAAAATGTTGATAGACATAACGATGTCTGTCTCGAAATGCGTATCAAACAGTGTCTTCGCTAACACAATACAATATTAAATTGATCATTTTCCAAGTTGTGTGTACTGTTCCATCTTCGCGGAAAGAATCGTAAGAAAATATTAAAGGATTATGTTGCGTGTACGCTGTCGATGCAGTTTTTGGCCGATGCACGTATTTCGTAAAATAGCCACACTTTCTCTTTACGACACGGTATGGACAATAGTGAAATTTATGGCACTCCTTGCCCTGCGTCTTCGCTAGCGCGTTCGTAGTGACGAAGACCGTGCGGCCACCCCGAGCGCGCGGGTATTTTTTTTGCTGAATGAACGGTGACTCCAAATGTGCGAGCCACTCCGTTGTACTATTGTAAAAATATCCCTTCCCTAACGAACGTCCTTCTAAGCAAGACTCAAGAAACGCTAGGGCTGGCAGAATCGTTTTTCAAACCGAACGGGTACCATACAGCAACGAACTAAAGCGGAGTATTACAGGATATTTGCTACGTTTCTTAATCGAGAAACATTGGGAGAAGTGCAGCGCAACGTCCGTCAGTGCTCCGAAACGTGCATGCAAGCGCGAGGAAGGCACTTCGTGCCGATCTTGGCAATTTTGGCAATAACAATCGGCCCTTTTCAGGGCCATCAATATCTCTAACGTAGGTTTAATTAAGTTCCTCTACATAATTGTTTTATTCGGAGTTATCGGTGAAAGTCCTCGCGCAGTGAAATGCACGTTCGATAAAGTGACCCGATCGCCGATCGCCGCTCGACTCTCGGAGGTGTCCGCGTACCTGCGATTAGCCGTGCGCCCTGCCATAAATTAGACAAGTGCCGTTCCTACTGTGTGTGTCAGTTTCAAGTGAGTTCACCGACCCGGCCGTAAAATCAGCTGTTGAGGTTCTCGAGATTCTTACGAAGGACAAAATCGGCACTGTGACCTACTGCCAACGACCTACTTCCGTCGAGGGCAGGTTGATTCGTGGACGAAAGGGTGAGTTTAACAAGATTCTTCTAACGTTAGTTATTCACATCGTTTATGTTAAACCATAATTTATCCACCTGATAACGTGCTCTTAAGGAAACCATTTTTTCCACAAATACTACAACTTTTCATACCTCTCGAATTACGAGTGACGGTATTAAACACAGTTATTCAACCACTATTAGTTTATTTGAAGACGATATGTGATATTTGCCGTATGCTTTTCTCGATACCCACGCGATCTACTTGTTCACGCTCGCGGCGGAGCGTGTCAGAGACCACACTCTCGTTTCGAGCGCGCGCTCGATACGCGCTCGGATTGGCCTAGCCGTTTCGTTAATAATTCAAAATCCAGGGCGCTTACAACATTATTGCTAAGTAAAGTTGTTCAGAATCACCCCAGCTACCCCTCATTTCATGGAAATCGATCAGATACGGGACACCCTGTAGAGTGGATAAAATGGATATAGGGTGGATAAAATGGATATAAGGTGGATAAAATGGATATAGAGTGGATAAAATGGATATAAGGTGGATAAAATGGATATAGGGTGGATAAAATGGATATAAGGTGGATAAATTGGTTATAAGGTGGATAAATTGGATATAGAGTGGATAAATTGGATATAGAGTGGATAAAATGGATATAAGGTGGATAAAATGGATATAAGGTGGATAAATTGGATATAGAGTGGATAAAATGGATGTAAGGTGGATAAAATGGATATAGGGTGGATAAATTGGTTATAAGGTGGATAAAATGGATATAGGGTGGATAAAATGGATATAAGGTGGATAAATTGGTTATAAGGTGGATAAATTGGATATAGAGTGGATAAAATGGATATAGGGTGGATAAAATGGATATAGAGTGGATAAAATGGATATAAGGTGGATAAATTGGATATAGAGTGGATAAAATGGATGTAAGGTGGATAAAATGGATATAGGGTGGATAAATTGGTTATAAGGTGGATAAAATGGATATAGGGTGGATAAAATGGATATAAGGTGGATAAATTGGTTATAAGGTGGATAAATTGGATATAGAGTGGATAAAATGGATATAGGGTGGATAAAATGGATATAGAGTGGATAAAATGGATATAAGGTGGATAAATTGGAAATAGAGTGGATAAAATGGATATAAGGTGGATAAATTGGTTATAAGGTGGATAAATTGGATATAGGTTGGATAAAATGGATATAAGGTGGATAAAATGGATATAAGGTGGATAAATTGGATATAGAGTGGATAAAATGGATATAGGGTGGATAAAATGGATATAGGGTGGATAAAATGGATATAAGGTGGATAAAATGGATATAGGGTGGATAAATTGGATATAGAGTGGATACAATGGATATAGGGTGGATAAATTGGTCATAAGGTGGATAAATTGGATATAGAGTGGATAAAATGGATAAAATGGATATAAGGTGGATAAATTGGAAATAGAGTGGATAAAATGGATATAAGGTGGATGAATTGGTTATAAGGTGGATAAATTGGAAATAGAGTGGATAAAATGGATATAAGGTGGATAAATTGGTTATAAGGTGGATAAATTGGATATAGAGTGGATAAAATGGATATAGGGTGGATAAAATGGATATAGAGTGGATAAAATGGATATAAGGTGGATAAATTGGACATAGAGTGGATATAATGGATATAGAGTGGATAAAATGGACATAGAGTGGATAAAATGGATATAGAGTGGATAAAATGGATATAGAGTGGATAAAATGGATATAAGGTGGATAAATTGGACATAGAGTGGATATAATGGATATAGAGTGGATAAAATGGACATAGAGTGGATAAAATGGATATAAGGTGGATAAATTGGATATAGAGTGGATAAAATGGATATAAGGTGGATAAAATGGATATAGGGTGGATAAAATGGATATAAGTTGGATAAAATGGATATAAGGTGGATAAATTGGATATAGAGTGGATAAAATGGATATAGGGTGGATAAAATGGATATAGGGTGGATAAAATGGATATAAGGTGGATAAAATGGATATAGGGTGGATAAATTGGATATAGAGTGGATACAATGGATATAGGGTGGATAAATTGGTTATAAGGTGGATAAATTGGATATAGAGTGGATAAAATGGATATAAGGTGGATAAAATGGATATAAGGTGGATAAATTGGAAATAGAGTGGATAAAATGGATATAAGGTGGATAAAATGGATATAAGGTGGATAAATTGGATATAGAGTGGATAAAATGGATATAGGGTGGATAAAATGGATATAGGGAGGATAAAATGGATATAAGGTGGATAAAATGGATATAGGGTGGATAAATTGGATATAGAGTGGATACAATGGATATAGGGTGGATAAAATGGATATAAGGTGGATAAATTGGTTATAAGGTGGATAAATTGGATATAGGTTGGATAAAATGGATATAAGGTGGATAAAATGGATATAAGGTGGATAAAATGGATATAGAGTGGATAAAATGGACATAGAGTGGATAAAATGGATGTAGGGTGGATAAAATGGATATAGAGTGGATAAAATGGATATAGAGTGGATAAAATGGACATAGAGTGGATAAAATGGATGTAGGGTGGATAAAATGGATATAAGGTGGATAAAATGGATATAAGGTGGATAAATTGGATATAGAGTGGATAAAATGGATATAGGGTGGATAAAATGGATATAGGGTGGATAAAATGGATATAAGGTGGATAAAATGGATATAAGGTGGATAAATTGGAAATAGAGTGGATAAAATGGATATAAGGTGGATAAAATGGATATAAGGTGGATAAATTGGATATAGATTGGATAAAATGGATATAGGGTGGATAAAATGGATATAGGGTGGATAAAATGGATATAAGGTGGATAAAATGGATATAGGGTGGATAAATTGGATATAGAGTGGATAAAATGGATGTAGGGGGGATAAAATGGATATAGGGTGGATAAAATGGATATAGGGTGGATAAAATGGATATAAGGTGGATAAATTGGATATAGCGTGGATAAATGGATATAGGGTGGATAAAATGGATATAGGGTGGATAAAATGGATATAGGGTGGATAAAATGGATATAGAGTGGATAAAATGGATATAGAGTGGATAAAATGGATATAGGGTGGATAAAATGGATATAAGGTGGATAAAATGGATATAGAGTGGATAAAATGGATATAAGGTGGATAAAATGGATATAGGGTGGATAAAATGGATATAAGGTGGATAAATTGGTTATAAGGTGGATAAATTGGTTATAAGGTGGATAAATTGGATATAGAGTGGATAAAATGGATATAGGGTGGATAAAATGGATATAGAGTGGATAAAATGGATATAAGGTGGATAAATTGGAAATAGAGTGGATAAAATGGATATAAGGTGGATAAATTGGTTATAAGGTGGATAAATTGGATATAGGTTGGATAAAATGGATATAAGGTGGATAAAATGGATATAAGGTGGATAAATTGGATATAGAGTGGATAAAATGGATATAGGGTGGATAAAATGGATATAGGGTGGATAAAATGGATATAAGGTGGATAAATTGGAAATAGAGTGGATAAAATGGATATAAGGTGGATAAATTGGTTATAAGGTGGATAAATTGGATATAGGTTGGATAAAATGGATATAAGGTGGATAAAATGGATATAAGGTGGATAAATTGGATATAGAGTGGATAAAATGGATATAGGGTGGATAAAATGGATATAGGGTGGATAAAATGGATATAAGGTGGATAAAATGGATATAGGGTGGATAAATTGGATATAGAGTGGATACAATGGATATAGGGTGGATAAATTGGTCATAAGGTGGATAAATTGGATATAGAGTGGATAAAATGGATATAAGGTGGATAAAATGGATATAAGGTGGATAAATTGGAAATAGAGTGGATAAAATGGATATAAGGTGGATGAATTGGTTATAAGGTGGATAAATTGGAAATAGAGTGGATAAAATGGATATAAGGTGGATAAATTGGTTATAAGGTGGATAAATTGGATATAGAGTGGATAAAATGGATATAGGGTGGATAAAATGGATATAGACTGGATAAAATGGATATAAGGTGGATAAATTGGACATAGAGTGGATATAATGGATATAGAGTGGATAAAATGGACATAGAGTGGATAAAATGGATATAGAGTGGATAAAATGGATATAGAGTGGATAAAATGGATATAAGGTGGATAAATTGGACATAGAGTGGATATAATGGATATAGAGTGGATAAAATGGACATAGAGTGGATAAAATGGATATAAGGTGGATAAATTGGATATAGAGTGGATAAAATGGATATAAGGTGGATAAATTGGAAATAGAGTGGATAAAATGGATATAAGGTGGATAAAATGGATATAAGGTGGATAAATTGGATATAGAGTGGATAAAATGGATATAGGGTGGATAAAATGGATATAGGGTGGATAAAATGGATATAAGGTGGATAAAATGGATATAGGGTGGATAAATTGGATATAGAGTGGATACAATGGATATAGGGTGGATAAATTGGTTATAAGGTGGATAAATTGGATATAGAGTGGATAAAATGGATATAAGGTGGATAAAATGGATATAAGGTGGATAAATTGGAAATAGAGTGGATAAAATGGATATAAGGTGGATAAAATGGATATAAGGTGGATAAATTGGATATAGAGTGGATAAAATGGATATAGGGTGGATAAAATGGATATAGGGTGGATAAAATGGATATAAGGTGGATAAAATGGATATAGGGTGGATAAATTGGATATAGAGTGGATACAATGGATATAGGGTGGATAAATTGGTTATAAGGTGGATAAATTGGATATAGAGTGGATAAAATGGATATAAGGTGGATAAAATGGATATAAGGTGGATAAATTGGAAATAGAGTGGATAAAATGGATATAAGGTGGATAAATTGGTTATAAGGTGGATAAAATGGAAATAGAGAGGATAAAATGGATATAAGGTGGATAAATTGGTTATAAGGTGGATAAATTGGATATAGAGTGGATAAAATGGATATAGGGTGGATAAAATGGATATAGGGTGGATAAAATGGATATAGGGTGGATAAAATGGATATAAGGTGGATAAATTGGATATAGCGTGGATAACATGGATATAGGGTGGATAAAATGGATATAGGGTGGATAAAATGGACATAGAGTGGATAAATTGGATATAGAGTGGATAAAATGGATATAGGGTGGATAAAATGGATATAGAGTGGATAAAATGGATATAGGGTGGATAAAATGGATATAGGGTGGATAAAATGGATATAAGGTGGATAAAATAGATATAGGGTGGATAAATTGGATATAGAGTGGATAAAATGGATATAGGGTGGATAAATTGGTTATAAGGTGGATAAATTGGATATAGAGTGGATAAAATGGATATAAGGTGGATAAAATGGACATAGAGTGGATATAATGGATATAGAGTGGATAAAATGGACATAGAGTGGATAAAATGGATATAGAGTGGATAAAATGGATATAGAGTGGATAAAATGGATATAAGGTGGATAAATTGGATATAGAGTGGATAAAATGGATATAAGGTGGATAAAATGGATATAAGGTGGATAAATTGGATATAGAGTGGATAAAATGGATATAAGGTGGATAAAATGGATATAGGGTGGATAAATTGGTTATAAGGTGGATAAAATGGATATAGGGTGGATAAAATGGATATAAGGTGGATAAATTGGTTATAAGGTGGATAAATTGGATATAGAGTGGATAAATTGGATATAGAGTGGATAAAATGGATATAAGGTGGATAAAATGGATTTAAGGTGGATAAATTGGATATAGAGTGGATAAAATGGATATAAGGTGGATAAAATGGATATAGGGTGGATAAATTGGTTATAAGGTGGATAAATTGGATATAGAGTGGATAAAATGGATATAGAGTGGATAAAATGGATATAGGGTGGATAAAATGGATATAAGGTGGATAAAATGGATATAGAGTGCATAAAATGGATATAAGGTGGATAAAATGGATATAGGGTGGATAAAATGGATATAAGGTGGATAAATTGGTTATAAGGTGGATAAATTGGTTATAAGGTGGATAAATTGGATATAGAGTGGATAAAATGGATATAGGGTGGATAAAATGGATATAGAGTGGATAAAATGGATATAAGGTGGATAAATTGGAAATAGAGTGGATAAAATGGATATAAGGTGGATAAATTGGTTATAAGGTGGATAAATTGGATATAGGTTGGATAAAATGGATATAAGGTGGATAAAATGGATATAAGGTGGATAAATTGGATATAGAGTGGATAAAATGGATATAGGGTGGATAAAATGGATATAGGGTGGATAAAATGGATATAAGGTGGATAAATTGGAAATAGAGTGGATAAAATGGATATAAGGTGGATAAATTGGTTATAAGGTGGATAAATTGGATATAGGTTGGATAAAATGGATATAAGGTGGATAAAATGGATATAAGGTGGATAAATTGGATATAGAGTGGATAAAATGGATATAGGGTGGATAAAATGGATATAGGGTGGATAAAATGGATATAAGGTGGATAAAATGGATATAGGGTGGATAAATTGGATATAGAGTGGATACAATGGATATAGGGTGGATAAATTGGTCATAAGGTGGATAAATTGGATATAGAGTGGATAAAATGGATATAAGGTGGATAAAATGGATATAAGGTGGATAAATTGGAAATAGAGTGGATAAAATGGATATAAGGTGGATGAATTGGTTATAAGGTGGATAAATTGGAAATAGAGTGGATAAAATGGATATAAGGTGGATAAAATGGATATAGGGTGGATAAATTGGATATAGAGTGGATACAATGGATATAGGGTGGATAAATTGGTTATAAGGTGGATAAATTGGATATAGAGTGGATAAAATGGATATAAGGTGGATAAAATGGATATAAGGTGGATAAATTGGAAATAGAGTGGATAAAATGGATATAAGGTGGATAAATTGGTTATAAGGTGGATAAAATGGAAATAGAGAGGATAAAATGGATATAAGGTGGATAAATTGGTTATAAGGTGGATAAATTGGATATAGAGTGGATAAAATGGATATAGGGTGGATAAAATGGATATAGGGTGGATAAAATGGATATAGGGTGGATAAAATGGATATAAGGTGGATAAATTGGATATAGCGTGGATAACATGGATATAGGGTGGATAAAATGGATATAGGGTGGATAAAATGGACATAGAGTGGATAAATTGGATATAGAGTGGATAAAATGGATATAGGGTGGATAAAATGGATATAGAGTGGATAAAATGGATATAGGGTGGATAAAATGGATATAGGGTGGATAAAATGGATATAAGGTGGATAAAATAGATATAGGGTGGATAAATTGGATATAGAGTGGATAAAATGGATATAGGGTGGATAAATTGGTTATAAGGTGGATAAATTGGATATAGAGTGGATAAAATGGATATAAGGTGGATAAAATGGACATAGAGTGGATATAATGGATATAGAGTGGATAAAATGGACATAGAGTGGATAAAATGGATATAGAGTGGATAAAATGGATATAGAGTGGATAAAATGGATATAAGGTGGATAAATTGGATATAGAGTGGATAAAATGGATATAAGGTGGATAAAATGGATATAAGGTGGATAAATTGGATATAGAGTGGATAAAATGGATATAAGGTGGATAAAATGGATATAGGGTGGATAAATTGGTTATAAGGTGGATAAAATGGATATAGGGTGGATAAAATGGATATAAGGTGGATAAATTGGTTATAAGGTGGATAAATTGGATATAGAGTGGATAAATTGGATATAGAGTGGATAAAATGGATATAAGGTGGATAAAATGGATTTAAGGTGGATAAATTGGATATAGAGTGGATAAAATGGATATAAGGTGGATAAAATGGATATAGGGTGGATAAATTGGTTATAAGGTGGATAAAATGGATATAGGGTGGATAAAATGGATATAAGGTGGATAAATTGGTTATAAGGTGGATAAATTGGATATAGAGTGGATAAAATGGATATAGGGTGGATAAAATGGATATAGAGTGGATAAAATGGATATAAGGTGGATAAATTGGAAATAGAGTGGATAAAATGGATATAAGGTGGATAAATTGGTTATAAGGTGGATAAATTGGATATAGGTTGGATAAAATGGATATAGGGTGGATAAAATGGATATAGGGTGGATAAAATGGATATAAGGTGGATAAAATGGATATAGGGTGGATAAATTGGATATAGAGTGGATACAATGGATATAGGGTGGATAAATTGGTTATAAGGTGGATAAATTGGATATAGAGTGGATAAAATGGATATAAGGTGGATAAAATGGATATAAGGTGGATAAATTGGAAATAGAGTGGATAAAATGGATATAAGGTGGATAAATTGGTTATAAGGTGGATAAATTGGAAATAGAGTGGATAAAATGGATATAAGGTGGATAAATTGGTTATAAGGTGGATAAATTGGATATAGAGTGGATAAAATGGATATAGGGTGGATAAAATGGATATAGAGTGGATAAAATGGATATAGAGTGGATAAAATGGATATAAGGTGGATAAATTGGAAATAGAGTGGATAAAATGGATATAAGGTGGATAAATTGGTTATAAGGTGGATAAATTGGATATAGAGTGGATAAAATGGATATAGGGTGGATAAAATGGATATAGAGTGGATAAAATGGATATAAGGTGGATAAATTGGACATAGAGTGGATATAATCGATATAGAGTGGATAAAATGGACATAGAGTGGATAAAATGGATATAGAGTGGATAAAATGGATATAGAGTGGATAAAATGGATATAAGGTGGATAAATTGGAAATAGAGTGGATAAAATGGATATAAGGTGGATAAATTGGTTATAAGGTGGATAAATTGGATATAGAGTGGATAAAATGGATATAAGGTGGATAAATTGGTTATAAGGTGGATAAATTGGATATAGAGTGGATAAAATGGATATAAGGTGGATAAAATGGATATAGAGAGGATAAAATGGATATAGGGTGGATAAAATGGACATAGAGTGGATAAATTGGATATAGAGTGGATAAAATGGATATAGGGTGGATAAAATGGACATAGAGTGGATAAATTGGATATAGAGTGGATAAAATGGATATAGGGTGGATAAATTGGTTATAAGGTGGATAAATTGGATATAGAGTGGATAAAATGAATATAAGGTGGATAAATTGGAAATAGAGTGGATAAAATGGATATAAGGTGGATAAATTGGTTATAAGGTGGATAAATTGGATATAGAGTGGATAAAATGGATATAGGGTGGATAAAATGGATATAGAGTGGATAAAATGGATATAAGGTGGATAAATTGGATATAGAGTGGATAAAATGGATATAGAGTGGATAAAATGGATATAGGGTGGATAAAATGGATATAGGGTGGATAAAATGGATATAAGGTGGATAAAATGGATATAGGGTGGATAAATTGGATATAGAGTGGATAAAATGGATATAGGGTGGATAAATTGGTTATAAGGTGGATAAATTGGATATAGAGTGGATAAAATGGATATAAGGTGGATAAAATGGATATAAGGTGGATAAATTGGATATAGAGTGGATAAAATGGATATAGGGTGGATAAAATGGATATAGGGTGGATAAAATGGATATAAGGTGGATAAAATGGATATAAGGTGGATAAATTGGATATAGAGTGGATAAAATGGATATAAGGTGGATAAAATGGATATAAGGTGGATAAATTGGTTATAAGGTGGATAAATTGGATATAGGTTGGATAAAATGGATATAAGGTGGATAAAATGGATATAAGGTGGATAAATTGGATATAGAGTGGATAAAATGGATATAGGGTGGATAAAATGGATATAGAGTGGATAAAATGGATATAGGGTGGATAAATTGGATATAGAGTGGATACAATGGATATAGAGTGGATATAATGGACATAGAGTGGATAAAAAGGATATAGAGTGGTTAAAATGGATATAAGGTGGATAAATTGGAAATAGAGTGGATAAAATGGATATAAGGTGGATAAATTGGTTATAAGGTGGATAAATTGGATATAGAGTGGATAAAATGGATATAGGGTGGATAAAATGGATATAGAGTGGATAAAATGGATATAAGGTGGATAAATTGGACATAGAGTGGATATAATGGATATAGAGTGGATATAATGGATATAGAGTGGATAAAATGGACATAGAGTGGATAAAATGGATATAGAGTGGATAAAATGGATATAGAGTGGATAAAATGGATATAGGGTGGATAAAATGGATATAGAGTGGATAAAATGGATATAAGGTGGATAAAATGGATATAGGGTGGATAAAATGGATATAAGGTGGATAAAATGGATATAGGGTGGATAAAATGGATATAAGGTGGGTAAAATGGATATAGAGTGGATAAAATGGATATAAGGTGGATAAAATGGATATAGGGTGGATAAAATGGATATAAGGTGGATAAATTGGTTATAAGGTGGACAAATTGGACATAGAGTGGATATAATGGATATAGAGTGGATAAAATGGACATAGAGTGGATAAAATGGATATAGAGTGGATAAAATGGATATAGAGTGGATAAAATGGATATAGGGTGGATAAAATGGATATAGAGTGGATAAAATGGATATAAGGTGGATAAAATGGATATAGGGTGGATAAAATGGATATAAGGTGGGTAAAATGGATATAGGGTGGATAAAATGGATATAGAATGGATAAAATGGATATAGGGTGGATAAATTGGTTATAAGGTGGATAAATTGGATATAGAGTGGATAAAATGGATATAAGGTGGATAAAATGGATATAGGGTGGATAAATTGGTTATAAGGTGGATAAAATGGATATAGGGTGGATAAAATGGATATAAGGTGGATAAATTGGTTATAAGGTGGATAAATTGGATATAGAGTGGATAAATTGGATATAGAGTGGATAAAATGGATATAAGGTGGATAAAATGGATATAGAGTGGATAAAATGGATATAGAGTGGATAAAATGGATATAGAGTGGATAAAATGGATATAAGGTGGATAAATTGGATATAGAGTGGATAAAATGGATATAAGGTGGATAAAATGGATATAAGGTGGATAAATTGGATATAGAGTGGATAAAATGGATATAAGGTGGATAAAATGGATATAGGGTGGATAAATTGGTTATAAGGTGGATAAAATGGATATAGGGTGGATAAAATGGATATAAGGTGGATAAATTGGTTATAAGGTGGATAAATTGGATATAGAGTGGATAAATTGGATATAGAGTGGATAAAATGGATATAAGGTGGATAAAATGGATATAAGGTGGATAAATTGGATATAGAGTGGATAAAATGGATATAAGGTGGATAAAATGGATATAGGGTGGATAAATTGGTTATAAGGTGGATAAAATGGATATAGGGTGGATAAAATGGATATAAGGTGGATAAATTGGTTATAAGGTGGATAAATTGGATATAGAGTGGATAAAATGGATATAGGGTGGATAAAATGGATATAGAGTGGATAAAATGGATATAAGGTGGATAAATTGGAAATAGAGTGGATAAAATGGATATAAGGTGGATAAATTGGTTATAAGGTGGATAAATTGGATATAGGTTGGATAAAATGGATATAAGGTGCATAAAATGGATATAAGGTGGATAAATTGGATATAGAGTGGATAAAATGGATATAGGGTGGATAAAATGGATATAGGGTGGATAAAATTGATATAAGATGGATAAAATGGATATAGGGTGGATAAATTGGATATAGAGTGGATACAATGGATATAGGGTGGATAAATTGGTTATAAGGTGGATAAATTGGATATAGAGTGGATAAAATGGATATAAGGTGGATAAAATGGATATAAGGTGGATAAATTGGAAATAGAGTGGATAAAATGGATATAAGGTGGATAAATTGGTTATAAGGTGGATAAATTGGATATAGAGTGGATAAAATGGATATAGGGTGGATAAAATGGATATAGAGTGGATAAAATGGATATAAGGTGGATAAAATGGACATAGAGTGGATATAATGGATATAGAGTGGATAAAATGGACATAGAGTGGATAAAATGGATATAGAGTGGATAAAATGGATATAAGGTGGATAAATTGGATATAGAGTGGATAAAATGGATATAAGGTGGATAAAATGGATATAAGGTGGATAAATTGGATATAGAGTGGATAAAATGGATATAAGGTGGATAAAATGGATATAGGGTGGATAAATTGGTTATAAGGTGGATAAAATGGATATAGGGTGGATAAAATGGATATAAGGTGGATAAATTGGTTATAAGGTGGATAAATTGGATATAGAGTGGATAAATTGGATATAGAGTGGATAAAATGGATATAAGGTGGATAAAATGGATTTAAGGTGGATAAATTGGATATAGAGTGGATAAAATGGATATAAGGTGGATAAAATGGATATAGGGTGGATAAATTGGTTATAAGGTGGATAAAATGGATATAGGGTGGATAAAATGGATATAAGGTGGATAAATTGGTTATAAGGTGGATAAATTGGATATAGAGTGGATAAAATGGATATAGGGTGGATAAAATGGATATAGAGTGGATAAAATGGATATAAGGTGGATAAATTGGAAATAGAGTGGATAAAATGGATATAAGGTGGATAAATTGGTTATAAGGTGGATAAATTGGATATAGGTTGGATAAAATGGATATAAGGTGGATAAAATGGATATAAGGTGGATAAATTGGATATAGAGTGGATAAAATGGATATAGGGTGGATAAAATGGATATAGGGTGGATAAAATGGATATAGGGTGGATAAATTGGATATAGAGTGGATACAATGGATATAGGGTGGATAAATTGGTTATAAGGTGGATAAATTGGATATAGAGTGGATAAAATGGATATAAGGTGGATAAAATGGATATAAGGTGGATAATTTGGAAATAGAGTGGATAAAATGGATATAAGGTGGATAAAATGGATATAAGGTGGATAAATTGGATATAGATTGGATAAAATGGATATAGGGTGGATAAAATGGATATAGGGTGGATAAAATGGATATAAGGTGGATAAAATGGATATAGGGTGGATAAATTGGATATAGAGTGGATACAATGGATATAGGGTGGATAAATTGGTTATAAGGTGGATAAATTGGATATAGAGTGGATAAAATGGATATAAGGTGGATAAAATGGATATAAGGTGGATAAATTGGAAATAGAGTGGATAAAATGGATATAAGGTGGATAAATTGGTTATAAGGTGGATAAATTGGATATAGAGTGGATAAATTGGATATAGAGTGGATAAAATGGATATAAGGTGGATAAAATGGATATAAGGTGGATAAATTGGATATAGAGTGGATAAAATGGATGTAAGGTGGATAAAATGGATATAGGGTGGATAAATTGGTTATAAGGTGGATAAAATGGATATAGGGTGGATAAAATGGATATAAGGTGGATGAAATGGATATAGGGTGGATAAATTGGATATAGGTTGGATAAAATGGATATAACGTGGATAAAATGGATATAAGGTGGATAAAATGGATATAGAGTGGATAAAATGGACATAGAGTGGATAAAATGGATGTAGGGTGGATAAAATGGATATAGAGTGGATAAAATGGATATAGAGTGGATAAAATGGACATAGAGTGGATAAAATGGATATAGAGTGGATAAAATGGATATAGAGTGGATAAAATGGATATAGAGTGGATAAAATGGATGTAGGGTGGATAAAATGGATATAAGGTGGATAAAATGGATATAAGGTGGATAAATTGGATATAGAGTGGATAAAATGGATATAGGGTGGATAAAATGGATATAGGTTGGATAAAATGGATATAGGGTGGATAGAATGGATATAGGGTGGATAAAATGGATATAGGGTGGATAAAATGGATATAGAGTGGATAAAATGGATGTAGGGTGGATAAAATGGATATAGAGTGGAGAAAATGGATATAGAGTGGATAAAATGGACATAGAGTGGATAAAATGGATATAGAGTGGATAAAATGGATATAGAGTGGATAAAATGGATATAAGGTGGATAAATTGGAAATAGAGTGGATAAAATGGATATAAGGTGGATAAATTGGTTATAAGGTGGATAAATTGGATATAGGTTGGATAAAATGGATATAACGTGGATAAAATGGATATAAGGTGGATAAAATGGATATAGAGTGGATAAAATGGACATAGAGTGGATAAAATGGATGTAGGGTGGATAAAATGGATATAGAGTGGATAAAATGGATATAGAGTGGATAAAATGGACATAGAGTGGATAAAATGGATATAGAGTGGATAAAATGGATATAGAGTGGATAAAATGGATATAGAGTGGATAAAATGGATGTAGGGTGGATAAAATGGATATAAGGTGGATAAAATGGATATAAGGTGGATAAATTGGATATAGAGTGGATAAAATGGATATAGGGTGGATAAAATGGATATAGGGTGGATAAAATGGATATAAGGTGGATAAAATGGATATAAGGTGGATAAATTGGATATAGAGTGGATAAAATGGATATAAGGTGGATAAAATGGATATAGGGTGGATAAAATGGATATAGGGTGGATAAAATGGATATAGGGTGGATAAAATGGATATAGGGTGGATAAAATGGATATAGGGTGGATAAAATGGATATAAGGTGGATAAATTGGTTATAAGGTGGATAAATTGGATATAGGGTGGATAAAATGGATATAGAGTGGATAAAATGGACATAGAGTGGATAAAATGGATGTAGGGGGGATAAAATGGATATAGGGTGGATAAAATGGATATAGGGTGGATAAAATGGATATAAGGTGGATAAATTGGATATAGCGTGGATAAATGGATATAGGGTGGATAAAATGGATATAGGGTGGATAAAATGGATATAGGGTGGATAAAATGGATATAGAGTGGATAAAATGGATATACAGGGTGTCCCGTATCTGATCGATTTCCATGAAATGAGGGGTAGCTGGGGTGATTCTGAACAACTTTACTTAGCAATAATGTTGTAAGCGCCCTGGATTTTGAATTATTAACGAAACGGCTAGGCCAATCCGAGCGCGTATCGAGCGCGCGCTCGAAACGAGAGTGTGGTCTCTGACACGCTCCGCCGCGAGCGTGAACAAGTAGATCGCGTGGGTATCGAGAAAAGCATACGGCAAATATCACATATCGTCTTCAAATAAACTAATAGTGGTTGAATAACTGTGTTTAATACCGTCACTCGTAATTCGAGAGGTATGAAAAGTTGTAGTATTTGTGGAAAAAATGGTTTCCTTAAGAGCACGTTATCAGGTGGATAAATTATGGTTTAACATAAACGATGTGAATAACTAACGTTAGAAGAATCTTGTTAAACTCACCCTTTCGTCCACGAATCAACCTGCCCTCGACGGAAGTAGGTCGTTGGCAGTAGGTCACAGTGCCGATTTTGTCCTTCGTAAGAATCTCGAGAACCTCAACAGCTGATTTTACGGCCGGGTCGGTGAACTTACTTGAAACTGACACACACAGTAGGAACGGTACTTGTCTAATTTATGGCAGGGCGCACGGCTAATCGCAGGTACGCGGACACCCCCGAGAGTCGAGCGGCGATCGGCGATCGGGTCATTTTACCGAACGTGCATTTCACTGCGCGAGCACTTTCACCGATAACTTCGAATAAAACAATTATGTAGAGGAACGTAATTGAACCTCCGTTAGAGATATTGATGGCCCTGAAAAGGGCCGATTGTTATTGCCAAAATTGCCATGATCGGCTCGACGTGCCCTTCTCGCGCTTGCATGCACGTCTCGGAGCACTGACGGACGTTGCGCTGCACTTCTTCCAATGTTTCTCGATTAAGAAACGTAACAAATATCCTGTAATACTCCGCTTTAGTTCGTTGCTGTATGGTACCCGTTCGGTTTGAAAAACGATTCTGCCGGCCCTAGCGTTTCTTGAGTCTTGCTTAGAAGGACGTTCGTTAGGGAAGGGATATTTTTACAATAGTACAACGGAGTGGCTCGCACATTTGGAGTCACCGTTCATTCAGCAAAAAAAATACCCGCGCGCTCGAGGTGGCCGCATGGTCTTCGTCACTACGAACGCGCTAGCG
The DNA here is from genome assembly GCA_933228935.1 of Pemphredon lugubris. Classification (NCBI taxonomy): domain Eukaryota; kingdom Metazoa; phylum Arthropoda; class Insecta; order Hymenoptera; family Crabronidae; genus Pemphredon; species Pemphredon lugubris. The sequence goes on from CAKOGF010000005.1 coordinate 62,718, forward strand.
AAGACGCAGGGCAAGGAGTGCCATAAATTTCACTATTGTCCATACCGCGTCGTAAAGAGAAAGTGTGGCTATTTTACGAAATACGTGCATCGTCTTAAAACTGCATCGACAGCGTACACGCAACATAATCCTTTAATATTTTCTTACGATTCTTTCCGCGAAGATGTAACAGTACACACAACTTGGAAAATGATCAATTTAATATTGTATTGTGTTAGCGAAGACACTGTTTGCGACGCATTAACGCTTGCCCGTGTCATTTGGAATATTATAAAATTAATGTTGTGGGATGTTTGGTGTCGAGTGCATAGCGTGAATAAAAGTACAAGCGAAGACACTGTTTGCGGCATGTCAAAATGCTTAAACAGTCGGCTCCCTAAGAATCTCTGATTTCGATCTTATTATGATTATCGCACGCGCGCGGCAACCGACTGTTTACAGGAACGCGAGCAGCAAAGCGTGCCGCGGTACATGGGCCCGATCAGGGGGATCCGTTCCAGACGACCAAAATGTTGATAGACATAACGATGTCTGTCTCGAAATGCGTATCAAACAGTGTCTTCGCTAACACAATACAATATTAAATTGATCATTTTCCAAGTTGTGTGTACTGTTCCATCTTCGCGGAAAGAATCGTAAGAAAATATTAAAGGATTATGTTGCGTGTACGCTGTCGATGCAGTTTTTGGCCGATGCACGTATTTCGTAAAATAGCCACACTTTCTCTTTACGACACGGTATGGACAATAGTGAAATTTATGGCACTCCTTGCCCTGCGTCTTCGCTAGCGCGTTCGTAGTGACGAAGACCGTGCGGCCACCCCGAGCGCGCGGGTATTTTTTTTGCTGAATGAACGGTGACTCCAAATGTGCGAGCCACTCCGTTGTACTATTGTAAAAATATCCCTTCCCTAACGAACGTCCTTCTAAGCAAGACTCAAGAAACGCTAGGGCTGGCAGAATCGTTTTTCAAACCGAACGGGTACCATACAGCAACGAACTAAAGCGGAGTATTACAGGATATTTGCTACGTTTCTTAATCGAGAAACATTGGGAGAAGTGCAGCGCAACGTCCGTCAGTGCTCCGAAACGTGCATGCAAGCGCGAGGAAGGCACTTCGTGCCGATCTTGGCAATTTTGGCAATAACAATCGGCCCTTTTCAGGGCCATCAATATCTCTAACGTAGGTTTAATTAAGTTCCTCTACATAATTGTTTTATTCGGAGTTATCGGTGAAAGTGCTCGCGCAGTGAAATGCACGTTCGATAAAGTGACCCGATCGCCGATCGCCGCTCGACTCTCGGAGGTGTCCGCGTACCTGCGATTAGCCGTGCGCCCTGCCATAAATTAGACAAGTGCCGTTCCTACTGTGTGTGTCAGTTTCAAGTGAGTTCACCGACCCGGCCGTAAAATCAGCTGTTGAGGTTCTCGAGATTCTTACGAAGGACAAAATCGGCACTGTGACCTACTGCCAACGACCTACTTCCGTCGAGGGCAGGTTGATTCGTGGACGAAAGGGTGAGTTTAACAAGATTCTTCTAACGTTAGTTATTCACATCGTTTATGTTAAACCATAATTTATCCACCTGATAACGTGCTCTTAAGGAAACCATTTTTTCCACAAATACTACAACTTTTCATACCTCTCGAATTACGAGTGACGGTATTAAACACAGTTATTCAACCACTATTAGTTTATTTGAAGACGATATGTGATATTTGCCGTATGCTTTTCTCGATACCCACGCGATCTACTTGTTCACGCTCGCGGCGGAGCGTGTCAGAGACCACACTCTCGTTTCGAGCGCGCGCTCGATACGCGCTCGGATTGGCCTAGCCGTTTCGTTAATAATTCAAAATCCAGGGCGCTTACAACATTATTGCTAAGTAAAGTTGTTCAGAATCACCCCAGCTACCCCTCATTTCATGGAAATCGATCAGATACGGGACACCCTGTAGAGTGGATAAAATGGATATAGGGTGGATAAAATGGATATAAGGTGGATAAAATGGATATAGAGTGGATAAAATGGATATAAGGTGGATAAAATGGATATAGGGTGGATAAAATGGATATAAGGTGGATAAATTGGTTATAAGGTGGATAAATTGGATATAGAGTGGATAAATTGGATATAGAGTGGATAAAATGGATATAAGGTGGATAAAATGGATATAAGGTGGATAAATTGGATATAGAGTGGATAAAATGGATGTAAGGTGGATAAAATGGATATAGGGTGGATAAATTGGTTATAAGGTGGATAAAATGGATATAGGGTGGATAAAATGGATATAAGGTGGATAAATTGGTTATAAGGTGGATAAATTGGATATAGAGTGGATAAAATGGATATAGGGTGGATAAAATGGATATAGAGTGGATAAAATGGATATAAGGTGGATAAATTGGATATAGAGTGGATAAAATGGATGTAAGGTGGATAAAATGGATATAGGGTGGATAAATTGGTTATAAGGTGGATAAAATGGATATAGGGTGGATAAAATGGATATAAGGTGGATAAATTGGTTATAAGGTGGATAAATTGGATATAGAGTGGATAAAATGGATATAGGGTGGATAAAATGGATATAGAGTGGATAAAATGGATATAAGGTGGATAAATTGGAAATAGAGTGGATAAAATGGATATAAGGTGGATAAATTGGTTATAAGGTGGATAAATTGGATATAGGTTGGATAAAATGGATATAAGGTGGATAAAATGGATATAAGGTGGATAAATTGGATATAGAGTGGATAAAATGGATATAGGGTGGATAAAATGGATATAGGGTGGATAAAATGGATATAAGGTGGATAAAATGGATATAGGGTGGATAAATTGGATATAGAGTGGATACAATGGATATAGGGTGGATAAATTGGTCATAAGGTGGATAAATTGGATATAGAGTGGATAAAATGGATAAAATGGATATAAGGTGGATAAATTGGAAATAGAGTGGATAAAATGGATATAAGGTGGATGAATTGGTTATAAGGTGGATAAATTGGAAATAGAGTGGATAAAATGGATATAAGGTGGATAAATTGGTTATAAGGTGGATAAATTGGATATAGAGTGGATAAAATGGATATAGGGTGGATAAAATGGATATAGAGTGGATAAAATGGATATAAGGTGGATAAATTGGACATAGAGTGGATATAATGGATATAGAGTGGATAAAATGGACATAGAGTGGATAAAATGGATATAGAGTGGATAAAATGGATATAGAGTGGATAAAATGGATATAAGGTGGATAAATTGGACATAGAGTGGATATAATGGATATAGAGTGGATAAAATGGACATAGAGTGGATAAAATGGATATAAGGTGGATAAATTGGATATAGAGTGGATAAAATGGATATAAGGTGGATAAAATGGATATAGGGTGGATAAAATGGATATAAGTTGGATAAAATGGATATAAGGTGGATAAATTGGATATAGAGTGGATAAAATGGATATAGGGTGGATAAAATGGATATAGGGTGGATAAAATGGATATAAGGTGGATAAAATGGATATAGGGTGGATAAATTGGATATAGAGTGGATACAATGGATATAGGGTGGATAAATTGGTTATAAGGTGGATAAATTGGATATAGAGTGGATAAAATGGATATAAGGTGGATAAAATGGATATAAGGTGGATAAATTGGAAATAGAGTGGATAAAATGGATATAAGGTGGATAAAATGGATATAAGGTGGATAAATTGGATATAGAGTGGATAAAATGGATATAGGGTGGATAAAATGGATATAGGGAGGATAAAATGGATATAAGGTGGATAAAATGGATATAGGGTGGATAAATTGGATATAGAGTGGATACAATGGATATAGGGTGGATAAAATGGATATAAGGTGGATAAATTGGTTATAAGGTGGATAAATTGGATATAGGTTGGATAAAATGGATATAACGTGGATAAAATGGATATAAGGTGGATAAAATGGATATAGAGTGGATAAAATGGACATAGAGTGGATAAAATGGATGTAGGGTGGATAAAATGGATATAGAGTGGATAAAATGGATATAGAGTGGATAAAATGGACATAGAGTGGATAAAATGGATGTAGGGTGGATAAAATGGATATAAGGTGGATAAAATGGATATAAGGTGGATAAATTGGATATAGAGTGGATAAAATGGATATAGGGTGGATAAAATGGATATAGGGTGGATAAAATGGATATAAGGTGGATAAAATGGATATAAGGTGGATAAATTGGAAATAGAGTGGATAAAATGGATATAAGGTGGATAAAATGGATATAAGGTGGATAAATTGGATATAGATTGGATAAAATGGATATAGGGTGGATAAAATGGATATAGGGTGGATAAAATGGATATAAGGTGGATAAAATGGATATAGGGTGGATAAATTGGATATAGAGTGGATAAAATGGATGTAGGGGGGATAAAATGGATATAGGGTGGATAAAATGGATATAGGGTGGATAAAATGGATATAAGGTGGATAAATTGGATATAGCGTGGATAAATGGGTATAGGGTGGATAAAATGGATATAGGGTGGATAAAATGGATATAGGGTGGATAAAATGGATATAGAGTGGATAAAATGGATATAGAGTGGATAAAATGGATATAGGGTGGATAAAATGGATATAAGGTGGATAAAATGGATATAGGGTGGATAAAATGGATATAAGGTGGATAAAATGGATATAGGGTGGATAAAATGGATATAAGGTGGATAAATTGGTTATAAGGTGGATAAATTGGTTATAAGGTGGATAAATTGGATATAGAGTGGATAAAATGGATATAGGGTGGATAAAATGGATATAGAGTGGATAAAATGGATATAAGGTGGATAAATTGGAAATAGAGTGGATAAAATGGATATAAGGTGGATAAATTGGTTATAAGGTGGATAAATTGGATATAGGTTGGATAAAATGGATATAAGGTGGATAAAATGGATATAAGGTGGATAAATTGGATATAGAGTGGATAAAATGGATATAGGGTGGATAAAATGGATATAGGGTGGATAAAATGGATATAAGGTGGATAAATTGGAAATAGAGTGGATAAAATGGATATAAGGTGGATAAATTGGTTATAAGGTGGATAAATTGGATATAGGTTGGATAAAATGGATATAAGGTGGATAAAATGGATATAAGGTGGATAAATTGGATATAGAGTGGATAAAATGGATATAGGGTGGATAAAATGGATATAGGGTGGATAAAATGGATATAAGGTGGATAAAATGGATATAGGGTGGATAAATTGGATATAGAGTGGATACAATGGATATAGGGTGGATAAATTGGTCATAAGGTGGATAAATTGGATATAGAGTGGATAAAATGGATATAAGGTGGATAAAATGGATATAAGGTGGATAAATTGGAAATAGAGTGGATAAAATGGATATAAGGTGGATGAATTGGTTATAAGGTGGATAAATTGGAAATAGAGTGGATAAAATGGATATAAGGTGGATAAATTGGTTATAAGGTGGATAAATTGGATATAGAGTGGATAAAATGGATATAGGGTGGATAAAATGGATATAGACTGGATAAAATGGATATAAGGTGGATAAATTGGACATAGAGTGGATATAATGGATATAGAGTGGATAAAATGGACATAGAGTGGATAAAATGGATATAGAGTGGATAAAATGGATATAGAGTGGATAAAATGGATATAAGGTGGATAAATTGGACATAGAGTGGATATAATGGATATAGAGTGGATAAAATGGACATAGAGTGGATAAAATGGATATAAGGTGGATAAATTGGATATAGAGTGGATAAAATGGATATAAGGTGGATAAAATGGATATAGGGTGGATAAAATGGATATAAGGTGGATAAAATGGATATAAGGTGGATAAATTGGATATAGAGTGGATAAAATGGATATAGGGTGGATAAAATGGATATAGGGTGGATAAAATGGATATAAGGTGGATAAAATGGATATAGGGTGGATAAATTGGATATAGAGTGGATACAATGGATATAGGGTGGATAAATTGGTTATAAGGTGGATAAATTGGATATAGAGTGGATAAAATGGATATAAGGTGGATAAAATGGATATAAGGTGGATAAATTGGAAATAGAGTGGATAAAATGGATATAAGGTGGATAAAATGGATATAAGGTGGATAAATTGGATATAGAGTGGATAAAATGGATATAGGGTGGATAAAATGGATATAGGGTGGATAAAATGGATATAAGGTGGATAAAATGGATATAGGGTGGATAAATTGGATATAGAGTGGATACAATGGATATAGGGTGGATAAATTGGTTATAAGGTGGATAAATTGGATATAGAGTGGATAAAATGGATATAAGGTGGATAAAATGGACATAGAGTGGATATAATGGATATAGAGTGGATAAAATGGACATAGAGTGGATAAAATGGATATAGAGTGGATAAAATGGATATAAGGTGGATAAAATGGATATAGGGTGGATAAATTGGATATAGAGTGGATAAAATGGATATAGGGTGGATAAATTGGTTATAAGGTGGATAAATTGGATATAGAGTGGATAAAATGGATATAAGGTGGATAAAATGGACATAGAGTGGATATAATGGATATAGAGTGGATAAAATGGACATAGAGTGGATAAAATGGATATAGAGTGGATAAAATGGATATAGAGTGGATAAAATGGATATAAGGTGGATAAATTGGATATAGAGTGGATAAAATGGATATAAGGTGGATAAAATGGATATAAGGTGGATAAATTGGATATAGAGTGGATAAAATGGATATAAGGTGGATAAAATGGATATAGGGTGGATAAATTGGTTATAAGGTGGATAAAATGGATATAGGGTGGATAAAATGGATATAAGGTGGATAAATTGGTTATAAGGTGGATAAATTGGATATAGAGTGGATAAATTGGATATAGAGTGGATAAAATGGATATAAGGTGGATAAAATGGATTTAAGGTGGATAAATTGGATATAGAGTGGATAAAATGGATATAAGGTGGATAAAATGGATATAGGGTGGATAAATTGGTTATAAGGTGGATAAAATGGATATAGGGTGGATAAAATGGATATAAGGTGGATAAATTGGTTATAAGGTGGATAAATTGGATATAGAGTGGATAAAATGGATATAGGGTGGATAAAATGGATATAGAGTGGATAAAATGGATATAAGGTGGATAAATTGGAAATAGAGTGGATAAAATGGATATAAGGTGGATAAATTGGTTATAAGGTGGATAAATTGGATATAGGTTGGATAAAATGGATATAAGGTGGATAAAATGGATATAAGGTGGATAAAATGGATATAAGGTGGATAAATTGGAAATAGAGTGGATAAAATGGATATAAGGTGGATAAATTGGTTATAAGGTGGATAAATTGGATATAGGTTGGATAAAATGGATATAAGGTGGATAAAATGGATATAAGGTGGATAAATTGGATATAGAGTGGATAAAATGGATATAGGGTGGATAAAATGGATATAGGGTGGATAAAATGGATATAAGGTGGATAAAATGGATATAGGGTGGATAAATTGGATATAGAGTGGATACAATGGATATAGGGTGGATAAATTGGTCATAAGGTGGATAAATTGGATATAGAGTGGATAAAATGGATATAAGGTGGATAAAATGGATATAAGGTGGATAAATTGGAAATAGAGTGGATAAAATGGATATAAGGTGGATGAATTGGTTATAAGGTGGATAAATTGGAAATAGAGTGGATAAAATGGATATAAGGTGGATAAATTGGTTATAAGGTGGATAAATTGGATATAGAGTGGATAAAATGGATATAGGGTGGATAAAATGGATATAGACTGGATAAAATGGATATAAGGTGGATAAATTGGACATAGAGTGGATATAATGGATATAGAGTGGATAAAATGGACATAGAGTGGATAAAATGGATATAGAGTGGATAAAATGGATATAGAGTGGATAAAATGGATATAAGGTGGATAAATTGGACATAGAGTGGATATAATGGATATAGAGTGGATAAAATGGACATAGAGTGGATAAAATGGATATAAGGTGGATAAATTGGATATAGAGTGGATAAAATGGATATAAGGTGGATAAAATGGATATAGGGTGGATAAAATGGATATAAGGTGGATAAAATGGATATAAGGTGGATAAATTGGATATAGAGTGGATAAAATGGATATAGGGTGGATAAAATGGATATAGGGTGGATAAAATGGATATAAGGTGGATAAAATGGATATAGGGTGGATAAATTGGATATAGAGTGGATACAATGGATATAGGGTGGATAAATTGGTTATAAGGTGGATAAATTGGATATAGAGTGGATAAAATGGATATAAGGTGGATAAAATGGATATAAGGTGGATAAATTGGAAATAGAGTGGATAAAATGGATATAAGGTGGATAAAATGGATATAAGGTGGATAAATTGGATATAGAGTGGATAAAATGGATATAGGGTGGATAAAATGGATATAGGGTGGATAAAATGGATATAAGGTGGATAAAATGGATATAGGGTGGATAAATTGGATATAGAGTGGATACAATGGATATAGGGTGGATAAATTGGTTATAAGGTGGATAAATTGGATATAGAGTGGATAAAATGGATATAAGGTGGATAAAATGGACATAGAGTGGATATAATGGATATAGAGTGGATAAAATGGACATAGAGTGGATAAAATGGATATAGAGTGGATAAAATGGATATAAGGTGGATAAAATAGATATAGGGTGGATAAATTGGATATAGAGTGGATAAAATGGATATAGGGTGGATAAATTGGTTATAAGGTGGATAAATTGGATATAGAGTGGATAAAATGGATATAAGGTGGATAAAATGGACATAGAGTGGATATAATGGATATAGAGTGGATAAAATGGACATAGAGTGGATAAAATGGATATAGAGTGGATAAAATGGATATAGAGTGGATAAAATGGATATAAGGTGGATAAATTGGATATAGAGTGGATAAAATGGATATAAGGTGGATAAAATGGATATAAGGTGGATAAATTGGATATAGAGTGGATAAAATGGATATAAGGTGGATAAAATGGATATAGGGTGGATAAATTGGTTATAAGGTGGATAAAATGGATATAGGGTGGATAAAATGGATATAAGGTGGATAAATTGGTTATAAGGTGGATAAATTGGATATAGAGTGGATAAATTGGATATAGAGTGGATAAAATTGATATAAGGTGGATAAAATGGATTTAAGGTGGATAAATTGGATATAGAGTGGATAAAATGGATATAAGGTGGATAAAATGGATATAGGGTGGATAAATTGGTTATAAGGTGGATAAAATGGATATAGGGTGGATAAAATGGATATAAGGTGGATAAAATGGATATAGGGTGGATAAAATGGATATAGGGTGGATAAAATGGATATAGGGTGGATAAATTGGATATAGAGTGGATACAATGGATATAGGGTGGATAAATTGGTTATAAGGTGGATAAATTGGATATAGAGTGGATAAAATGGATATAAGGTGGATAAAATGGATATAAGGTGGATAAATTGGAAATAGAGTGGATAAAATGGATATAAGGTGGATAAAATGGATATAAGGTGGATAAATTGGATATAGATTGGATAAAATGGATATAGGGTGGATAAAATGGATATAGGGTGGATAAAATGGATATAAGGTGGATAAAATGGATATAGGGTGGATAAATTGGATATAGAGTGGATACAATGGATATAGGGTGGATAAATTGGTTATAAGGTGCATAAATTGGATATAGAGTGGATAAAATGGATATAAGGTGGATAAAATGGATATAAGGTGGATAAATTGGAAATAGAGTGGATAAAATGGATATAAGGTGGATAAATTGGTTATAAGGTGGATAAATTGGAAATAGAGTGGATAAAATGGATATAAGGTGGATAAATTGGTTATAAGGTGGATAAATTGGATATAGAGTGGATAAAATGGATATAGGGTGGATAAAATGGATATAGAGTGGATAAAATGGATATAGAGTGGATAAAATGGATATAAGGTGGATAAATTGGAAATAGAGTGGATAAAATGGATATAAGGTGGATAAATTGGTTATAAGGTGGATAAATTGGATATAGAGTGGATAAAATGGATATAGGGTGGATAAAATGGATATAGAGTGGATAAAATGGATATAAGGTGGATAAATTGGACATAGAGTGGATATAATCGATATAGAGTGGATAAAATGGACATAGAGTGGATAAAATGGATATAGAGTGGATAAAATGGATATAGAGTGGATAAAATGGATATAAGGTGGATAAATTGGAAATAGAGTGGATAAAATGGATATAAGGTGGATAAATTGGTTATAAGGTGGATAAATTGGATATAGAGTGGATAAAATGGATATAAGGTGGATAAATTGGTTATAAGGTGGATAAATTGGATATAGAGTGGATAAAATGGATATAAGGTGGATAAAATGGATATAGAGAGGATAAAATGGATATAGGGTGGATAAAATGGACATAGAGTGGATAAATTGGATATAGAGTGGATAAAATGGATATAGGGTGGATAAAATGGACATAGAGTGGATAAATTGGATATAGAGTGGATAAAATGGATATAGGGTGGATAAATTGGTTATAAGGTGGATAAATTGGATATAGAGTGGATAAAATGAATATAAGGTGGATAAATTGGAAATAGAGTGGATAAAATGGATATAAGGTGGATAAATTGGTTATAAGGTGGATAAATTGGATATAGAGTGGATAAAATGGATATAGGGTGGATAAAATGGATATAGAGTGGATAAAATGGATATAAGGTGGATAAATTGGATATAGAGTGGATAAAATGGATATAGAGTGGATAAAATGGATATAGGGTGGATAAAATGGATATAGGGTGGATAAAATGGATATAAGGTGGATAAAATGGATATAGGGTGGATAAATTGGATATAGAGTGGATAAAATGGATATAGGGTGGATAAATTGGTTATAAGGTGGATAAATTGGATATAGAGTGGATAAAATGGATATAAGGTGGATAAAATGGATATAAGGTGGATAAATTGGATATAGAGTGGATAAAATGGATATAGGGTGGATAAAATGGATATAGGGTGGATAAAATGGATATAAGGTGGAAAAAATGGATATAAGGTGGATAAATTGGATATAGAGTGGATAAAATGGATATAAGGTGGATAAAATGGATATAAGGTGGATAAAATGGATATAAGGTGGATAAATTGGACATAGAGTGGATATAATGGATATAGAGTGGATATAATGGATATAGAGTGGATAAAATGGACATAGAGTGGATAAAATGGATATAGAGTGGATAAAATGGATATAGAGTGGATAAAATGGATATAGGGTGGATAAAATGGATATAGAGTGGATAAAATGGATATAAGGTGGATAAAATGGATATAGGGTGGATAAAATGGATATAAGGTGGATAAAATGGATATAGGGTGGATAAAATGGATATAAGGTGGGTAAAATGGATATAGAGTGGATAAAATGGATATAAGGTGGATAAAATGGATATAGGGTGGATAAAATGGATATAAGGTGGATAAATTGGTTATAAGGTGGACAAATTGGACATAGAGTGGATATAATGGATATAGAGTGGATAAAATGGACATAGAGTGGATAAAATGGATATAGAGTGGATAAAATGGATATAGAGTGGATAAAATGGATATAGGGTGGATAAAATGGATATAGAGTGGATAAAATGGATATAAGGTGGATAAAATGGATATAGGGTGGATAAAATGGATATAAGGTGGGTAAAATGGATATAGGGTGGATAAATTGGATATAGAATGGATAAAATGGATATAGGGTGGATAAATTGGTTATAAGGTGGATAAATTGGATATAGAGTGGATAAAATGGATATAAGGTGGATAAAATGGATATAGGGTGGATAAATTGGTTATAAGGTGGATAAAATGGATATAGGGTGGATAAAATCGATATAAGGTGGATAAATTGGTTATAAGGTGGATAAATTGGATATAGAGTGGATAAATTGGATATAGAGTGGATAAAATGGATATAAGGTGGATAAAATGGATATAGAGTGGATAAAATGGATATAGAGTGGATAAAATGGATATAGAGTGGATAAAATGGATATAAGGTGGATAAATTGGATATAGAGTGGATAAAATGGATATAAGGTGGATAAAATGGATATAAGGTGGATAAATTGGATATAGAGTGGATAAAATGGATATAAGGTGGATAAAATGGATATAGGGTGGATAAATTGGTTATAAGGTGGATAAAATGGATATAGGGTGGATAAAATGGATATAAGGTGGATAAATTGGTTATAAGGTGGATAAATTGGATATAGAGTGGATAAATTGGATATAGAGTGGATAAAATGGATATAAGGTGGATAAAATGGATATAAGGTGGATAAATTGGATATAGAGTGGATAAAATGGATATAAGGTGGATAAAATGGATATAGGGTGGATAAATTGGTTATAAGGTGGATAAAATGGATATAGGGTGGATAAAATGGATATAAGGTGGATAAATTGGTTATAAGGTGGATAAATTGGATATAGAGTGGATAAAATGGATATAGGGTGGATAAAATGGATATAGAGTGGATAAAATGGATATAAGGTGGATAAATTGGAAATAGAGTGGATAAAATGGATATAAGGTGGATAAATTGGTTATAAGGTGGATAAATTGGATATAGGTTGGATAAAATGGATATAAGGTGGATAAAATGGATATAAGGTGGATAAATTGGATATAGAGTGGATAAAATGGATATAGGGTGGATAAAATGGATATAGGGTGGATAAAATTGATATAAGATGGATAAAATGGATATAGGGTGGATAAATTGGATATAGAGTGGATACAATGGATATAGGGTGGATAAATTGGTTATAAGGTGGATAAATTGGATATAGAGTGGATAAAATGGATATAAGGTGGATAAAATGGATATAAGGTGGATAAATTGGAAATAGAGTGGATAAAATGGATATAAGGTGGATAAATTGGTTATAAGGTGGATAAATTGGATATAGAGTGGATAAAATGGATATAGGGTGGATAAAATGGATATAGAGTGGATAAAATGGATATAAGGTGGATAAATTGGACATAGAGTGGATATAATGGATATAGAGTGGATAAAATGGACATAGAGTGGATAAAATGGATATAAGGTGGATAAATTGGATATAGAGTGGATAAAATGGATATAAGGTGGATAAAATGGATATAAGGTGGATAAATTGGATATAGAGTGGATAAAATGGATATAGGGTGGATAAAATGGATATAGGGTGGATAAAATGGATATAAGGTGGATAAAATGGATATAAGGTGGATAAATTGGATATAGAGTGGATAAAATGGATATAAGGTGGATAAAATGGATATAAGGTTGATAAATTGGTTATAAGGTGGATAAATTGGATATAGGTTGGATAAAATGGATATAAGGTGGATAAAATGGATATAAGGTGGATAAATTGGATATAGAGTGGATAAAATGGATATAGGGTGGATAAAATGGATATAGAGTGGATAAAATGGATATAGGGTGGATAAATTGGATATAGAGTGGATACAATGGATATAGAGTGGATAAAATGGACATAGAGTGGATAAAAAGGATATAGAGTGGATAAAATGGATATAAGGTGGATAAATTGGAAATAGAGTGGATAAAATGGATATAAGGTGAATAAATTGGTTATAAGGTGGATAAATTGGATATAGAGTGGATAAAATGGATATAGGGTGGATAAAATGGATATAGAGTGGATAAAATGGATATAAGGTGGATAAATTGGACATAGAGTGGATATAATGGATATAGAGTGGATAAAATGGACATAGAGTGGATAAAATGGATATAGAGTGGATAAAATGGACATAGAGTGGATAAAATGGATATAGAGTGGATAAAATGGATATAGAGTGGATAAATTGGATACAGAGTGGATAAAATGGATATAGGGTGGATAAAATGGATATAGGGTGGATAAAATGGTTATAAGGTGGATAAAATGGTTATAAGGTGGATAAATTGGATATAGAGTGGATAAAATGGATATAAGGTGGATAAATTGGTTATAGAGTGGATAAAATGGATATAAGGTGGATAAAATGGATATAAGGTGGATAAAATGGATATAAGGTGGATAAATTGGATATAGGGTGGATAAATTGGTTATAAGGTGGATAAAATGGATATAGGGTGGATAAAATGGATATAAGGTGGATAAATTGGTTATAAGGTGGATAAATTGGACATAGAGAGGATATAATGGATATAGAGTGGATAAAATGGACATAGAGTGGATAAAATGGATATAGAGTGGATAAAATGGATATAGAGTGGATAAAATGGATATAGGGTGGATAAAATGGATATAGAGTGGATAAAATGGATATAAGGTGGATAAAATGGATATAGGGTGGATAAAATGGATATAAGGTGGATAAAATGGATATAGGGTGGATAAAATGGATATAAGGTGGGTAAAATGGATATAGAGTGGATAAAATGGATATAAGGTGGATAAAATGGATATAGGGTGGATAAAATGGATATAGAGTGGATAAAATGGATATAGAGTGGATAAAATGGATATAGGGTGGATAAAATGGATATAGAGTGGATAAAATGGATATAAGGTTGATAAATTGGTTATAAGGTGGATAAATTGGATATAGGGTGGATAAAATGGATATAAGGTGGATAAATTGGTTATAAGGTGGATAAATTGGACATAGAGTGGATATAATGGATATAGAGTGGATAAAATGGACATAGAGTGGATAAAATGGATATAGAGTGGATAAAATGGATATAGAGTGGATAAAATGGATATAGGGTGGATAAAATGGATATAGAGTGGATAAAATGGATATAAGGTGGATAAAATGGATATAGGGTGGATAAAATGGATATAAGGTGGATAAATTGGTTATAAGGTGGATAAATTGGATATAGAGTGGATAAAATGGATATAGGGTGGATAAAATGGATATAGAGTGGATAAAATGGATATAAGGTGGATAAATTGGACATAGAGTGGATATAATGGATATAGAGTGGATAAAATGGACATAGAGTGGATAAAATGGATATAGAGTGGATAAAATGGACATAGAGTGGATAAAATGGATATAGAGTGGATAAAATGGATATAGAGTGGATAAATTGGATACAGAGTGGATAAAATGGATATAGGGTGGATAAAATGGATATAGGGTGGATAAAATGGTTATAAGGTGGATAAAATGGTTATAAGGTGGATAAATTGGATATAGAGTGGATAAAATGAATATAAGGTGGATAAATTGGTTATAGAGTGGATAAAATGGATATAAGGTGGATAAAATGGATATAAGGTGGATAAAATGGATATAAGGTGGATAAATTGGATATAGGGTGGATAAATTGGTTATAAGGTGGATAAAATGGATATAGGGTGGATAAAATGGATATAAGGTGGATAAATTGGTTATAAGGTGGATAAATTGGACATAGAGTGGATATAATGGATATAGAGTGGATAAAATGGACATAGAGTGGATAAAATGGATATAGAGTGGATAAAATGGATATAGAGTGGATAAAATGGATATAGGGTGGATAAAATGGATATAGAGTGGATAAAATGGATATAAGGTGGATAAAATGGATATAGGGTGGATAAAATGGATATAAGGTGGATAAAATGGATATAGGGTGGATAAAATGGATATAAGGTGGGTAAAATGGATATAGAGTGGATAAAATGGATATAAGGTGGATAAAATGGATATAGGGTGGATAAAATGGATATAGAGTGGATAAAATGGATATAGAGTGGATAAAATGGATATAGGGTGGATAAAATGGATATAGAGTGGATAAAATGGATATAAGGTTGATAAATTGGTTATAAGGTGGATAAATTGGATATAGGGTGGATAAAATGGATATAAGGTGGATAAATTGGTTATAAGGTGGATAAATTGGACATAGAGTGGATATAATGGATATAGAGTGGATAAAATGGACATAGAGTGGATAAAATGGATATAGAGTGGATAAAATGGATATAGAGT
>CAKOGF010000006.1:0-70352 GCA_933228935.1 Pemphredon lugubris
ATAAATTGGATATAGAGTGGATAAAATGGATATAGAGTGGATAAAATGGATATAGGGTGGATAAAATGGATATAGGGTGGATAAAATGGATATAGAGTGGATAAAATGGATATAGAGTGGATAAAATGGATATAGAGTGGATAAAATGGATATAGGTGGATAAATGGATATAGAGTGGATAAAATGGATATAGGGTGGAATAAAATGGATATAGAGTGGATAAAATGGATATTGAGTGGATAAATTGGATATAGAGTGGATAAAATGGATATAGGGTGGATAAAATGGATATAGAGTGGATAAAATGGATATAGGGTGGATAAAATGGATATAGAGTGGATAAAATGGATATAGGGTGAATAAATGGATATAGATTGGAATAAATGGATATAGAGTGGATAAATGGATATAGAGTGGATAAATTGGATATAGGGTGGATAAAATGGATATAGAGTGGATAAAATGGATATAGAGTGGATAAATTGGATATAGAGTGGTTAAATGGATATAGGGTGGATAAAATGGATATAGAGTGGATAAAATGGATATAGAGTGGATAAAATGGATATAGAGTGGATAAAATGGATATAGGGTGGATAAAACGGATATAGAGTGGATAAAATGGATATAGGGTGGATAAAATGGATATAGAGTGGATAAAATGGATATAGAGTGGATAAATTGGATATAGAGTGGATAAAATGGATATAGGGTGGATAAAATGGATATAAGGTGGATAAAATGGATATAAGGTGGATAAAATGTATATAGAGTGGATAAAATGGATATAGAGTGGATAAAATGGATATAGGGTGGATAAAATGGATATAGAGCGGATAAAATGGATATAGGGTGGATAAAATGGATATAGAGTGGATAAAATGGATATAGAGTGGATAAAATGGATATAGTGTGGATAAAATGGATATAGAGTGGATAAAATGGATATAAGGTGGATAAAATGGATATAAGGGGGATAAAATGGATATAGGGTGGATAAAATGGATATAAGGTGGATAAATTGGATATAGAGTGGATAAAATGGATATAGAGTGGATAAAATGGATATAGGGTGGATAAAATGGATATAGGGTGGATAAAATGGATATAAGGTGGATAAATTGGATATAGAGTGGATAAAATGGATATAGAGTGGATAAAATGGATATAGGGTGGATAAAATGGATATAGAGTGGATAAAATGGATATAGGGTGGATAAAATGGATATAGGGTGGATAAAATGGATATAGAGTGGATAAAATGGATATAGAGTGGATAAAATGGATATAGTGTGGATAAAATGGATATAGAGTGGATAAAATGGATATAAGGTGGATAAAATGGATATAAGGGGGATAAAATGTATATAGAGTGGATAAAATGGATATAGAGTGGATAAAATGGATATAGAGTGGATAAAATGGATATAGGGTGGATAAAATGTATATAGGGTGGATAAAATGTATATAGGGTGGATAAAATCTATATAGGGTGGATAAAATGGATATAGAGTGGATAAAATTGATATAGAGTGGATAAAATGGATATAGAGTGGATAAAATGGATATAAGGTGGATAAAATGTATATAGAGTGGATAAAATGGATATAGAGTGGATAAAATGGATATAGGGTGGATAAAATGGATATAGAGTGGATAAAATGGATATAGGGTGGATAAAATGGATATAAGGTGGATAAAATGGATATAAGGTGGATAAAATGGATATAGAGTGGATAAAATGGATATAGGGTGGATAAAATGGATATAAGGTGGATAAAATGGATATAAGGTGGATAAAATGTATATAGAGTGGATAAAATGGATATAGAGTGGATAAAATGGATATAGAGTGGATAAAATGGATATAGAGTGGATAAAATGGATATAGAGTGGATAAAATGGATATAGGGTGGATAAAATGGATATAGGGTGGATAAAATGGATATAGAGTGGATAAATTGGATATAGAGTGGATAAAATGTATATAGGGTGGATAAAATCTATATAGGGTGGATAAAATGGATATAGGGTGGATAAAATGGATATAGAGTGGATAAAATGGATATAGGGTGGATAAAATGGATATAGAGTGGATAAAATGTATATAGGGTGGATAAAATCTATATAGGGTGGATAAAATGGATATAGGGTGGATAAAATGGATATAGAGTGGATAAAATGGATATAGGGTGGATAAAATGGATATAGAGTGGATAAAATGGATATAGAGTGGATAAAATGGATATAGAGTGGATAAAATGGATATAGGGTGGATAAAATGGATATAGAGTGGATAAAATGTATATAGGGTGGATAAAATCTATATAGGGTGGATAAAATGGATATAGGGTGGATAAAATGGATATAGAGTGGATAAAATGGATATAGGGTGGATAAAATGGATATAAGGTGGATAAAATGGATATAAGGTGGATAAAATGTATATAGAGTGGATAAAATGGATATAGAGTGGATAAAATGGATATAGAGTGGATAAAATGGATATAGAGTGGATAAAATGGATATAGAGTGGATAAAATGGATATAGGGTGGATAAAATGGATATAGGGTGGATAAAATGGATATAGAGTGGATAAATTGGATATAGAGTGGATAAAATGTATATAGGGTGGATAAAATCTATATAGGGTGGATAAAATGGATATAGGGTGGATAAAATGGATATAGAGTGGATAAAATGGATATAGGGTGGATAAAATGGATATAGAGTGGATAAAATGTATATAGGGTGGATAAAATCTATATAGGGTGGATAAAATGGATATAGGGTGGATAAAATGGATATAGAGTGGATAAAATGGATATAGGGTGGATAAAATGGATATAAGGTGGATAAAATGGATATAAGGTGGATAAAATGTATATAGAGTGGATAAAATGGATATAGAGTGGATAAAATGGATATAGGGTGGATAAAATGGATATAAGGTGGATAAAATGGATATAAGGTGGATAAAATGTATATAGAGTGGATAAAATGGATATAGGGTGGATAAAATGGATATAGAGTGGATAAAATGGATATAGAGTGGATAAAATGGATATAGAGTGGATAAAATGGATATAGGGTGGATAAAATGGATATAGGGTGGATAAAATGGATATAGAGTGGATAAATTGGATATAGAGTGGATAAAATGTATATAGGGTGGATAAAATCTATATAGGGTGGATAAAATGGATATAGGGTGGATAAAATGGATATAGAGTGGATAAAATGGATATAGGGTGGATAAATTGGATATAGAGTGGATAAAATGGATATAGAGTGGATAAAATGGATATAGAGTGGATAAATTGGATATAGAGTGGATAAAATGGATATAGGGTGGATAAAATGGATATAGGGTGGATAAAATGGATATAAGGTGGATAAATTGGATATAGAGTGGATAAAATGGATATAGAGTGGATAAAATGGATATAGGGTGGATAAAATGGATATAGAGTGGATAAAATGGATATAGGGTGGATAAAATGGATATAGGGTGGATAAAATGGATATAGAGTGGATAAAATGGATATAGGGTGGATAAAATGGATATAGAGTGGATAAATTGGATATAGAGTGGATAAAATGGATATAGGGTGGATAAAATGGATATAGGGTGGATAAAATGGATATAGAGTGGATAAAATGGATTTAGAGTGGATAAAATGGATATAGAGTGGATAAAATGGATATAGAGTGGATAAAATGGATATAGAGTGGATAAAATGGATATAGAGTGGATAAAATGGATATAGAGTGGATAAAATGGATATAGGGTGGATAAAATTGATATAGAGTGGATAAAATGGATATAGGGTGGATAAAATGGATATAGGGTGGATAAAATGGATATAAGGTGGATAAAATGGATATAAGGTGGATAAAATGTATATAGAGTGGATAAAATGGATATAGAGTGGATAAAATGGATATAGGGTGGATAAAATGGATATAGAGTGGATAAAATGGATATAGGGTGGATAAAATGGATATAGAGTGGATAAAATGGATATAGAGTGGATAAAATGGATATAGAGTGGATAAAATGGATATAGAGTGGATAAAATGGATATAGGGTGGATAAAATGGATATAGAGTGGATAAAATGGATATAGGGTGGATAAAATGGATATAGGGTGGATAAAATGGATATAGAGTGGATAAAATGGATATAGGGTGGATAAAATGGATATAGGGTGGATAAAATGGATATAGAGTGGATAAAATGGATATAGGGTGGATAAAATGGATATAGAGTGGATAAATTGGATATAGAGTGGATAAAATGGATATAGGGTGGATAAAATGGATATAGGGTGGATAAAATGGATATAGAGTGGATAAAATGGATTTAGAGTGGATAAAATGGATATAGAGTGGATAAAATGGATATAGAGTGGATAAAATGGATATAGAGTGGATAAAATGGATATAGAGTGGATAAAATGGATATAGGGTGGATAAAATTGATATAGAGTGGATAAAATGGATATAGAGTGGATAAAATGGATATAGGGTGGATAAAATGGATATAAGGTGGATAAAATGGATATAAGGTGGATAAAATGTATATAGAGTGGATAAAATGGATATAGAGTGGATAAAATGGATATAGAGTGGATAAAATGGATATAGAGTGGATAAAATGGATATAGGGTGGATAAAATGGATATAGAGTGGATAAAATGGATATAGAGTGGATAAAATGGATATAGAGTGGATAAAATGGATATAGGGTGGATAAAATGGATATAGGGTGGATAAAATGGATATAGAGTGGATAAATTGGATATAGAGTGGATAAAATGTATATAGGGTGGATAAAATCTATATAGGGTGGATAAAATGGATATAGGGTGGATAAAATGGATATAGAGTGGATAAAATGGATATAGGGTGGATAAATTGGATATAGAGTGGATAAAATGGATATAGAGTGGATAAAATGGATATAGAGTGGATAAATTGGATATAGAGTGGATAAAATGGATATAGGGTGGATAAAATGGATATAGGGTGCATAAAATGGATATAAGGTCGATAAATTGGATATAGAGTGGATAAAATGGATATAGAGTGGATAAAATGGATATAGGGTGGATAGAATGGATATAGAGTGGATAAAATGGATATAGGGTGGATAAAATGGATATAGGGTGGATAAAATGGATATAGAGTGGATAAAATGGATATAGGGTGGATAAAATGGATATAGAGTGGATAAATTGGATATAGAGTGGATAAAATGGATATAGGGTGGATAAAATGGATATAGGGTGGATAAAATGGATATAGAGTGGATAAAATGGATATAAGGTGGATAAATTGGATATAGAGTGGATAAAATGGATATAAGGTGGATAAATTGGATATAGAGTGGATAAAATGGATATAGGGTGGATAAAATGGATATAGGGTGGATAAAATGGATATAGAGTGGATAAAATGGATATAAGGTGGATAAATTGGTTATAAGGTGGATAAATTGGATATAGAGTGGATAAAATGGATATAAGGTGGATAAATTGGATATAGAGTGGATAAAATGGATATAGGGTGGATAAAATGGATATAGAGTGGATAAAATGGATATAGTGTGGATAAAATGGATATAGGGTGGATAAAATGGATATAAGGTGGATAAAATGGATATAGAGTGGATAAATTGGATATAGAGTGGATAAAATGGATATAGGGTGGATAAAATGGATATAGAGTGGATAAAATGGATATAGAGTGGATAAAATGGATATAGAGTGGATAAAATGGATATAGAGTGGATAAAATGGATATAGAGTGGATAAAATGGATATAAGGTGGATAAATTGGATATAGAGTGGATAAAATGGATATAGGGTGGATAAAATGGATATAGAGTGGATAAAATGGATATAGGGTGGATAAAATGGATATAGAGTGGATAAAATGGATATAGAGTGGATAAAATGGATATAAGGTGGATAAAATGGATATAGGGTGGATAAAATGGATATAGAGTGGATAAAATGGATATAGGGTGGATAAAATGGATATAGAGTGGATAAAATGGATATAGAGTGGATAAAATGGATATAGGGTGGATAAAATGGATATAAGGTGGATAAATTGGTTATAAGGTGGATAAATTGGATATAGAGTGGATAAAATGGATATAAGGTGGATAAATTAGTTATAAGGTGGATAAATTGGATATAGGGTGGATAAAATGGATATAGAGTGGATAAAATGGATATAGAGTGGATATAATGGATATAGGGTGGATAAAATGGATATAGGGTGGATAAAATGGATATAGGGTGGATAAAATGGATATAGGGTGGATAAAATGGATATAGAGTGGATAAAATGGATATAGGGTGGATAAAAAGGATATAGAGTGGATAAAATGGATATAGGGTGGATAATATGGATATAAGGTGGATAAATTGGTTATAAGGTGGATAAATTGGATATAGAGTGGATAAAATGGATATAGGGTGGATAAAATGGATATAGAGTGGATAAAATGGATATAGGGTGGATAAAATGGATATAAGGTGGATAAAATGGATATAGGGTGGATAAAATGGATATAGGGTGGATAAAATGGATATAGAGTGGATAAAATGGATATAGAGTGGATAAAATGGATATAAGGTGGATAAATTGGATATAGAGTGGATAAAATGGATATAGGGTGGATAAAATGGATATAGAGTGGATAAAATGGATATAGGGTGGATAAAATGGATATAGGGTGGATAAAATGGATATAGAGTGGATAAAATGGATATAGGGTGGATAAAATGGATATAGGGTGGATAAAATGGATATAGAGTGGATAAAATGGATATAGAGTGGATAAAATGGATATAGGTTGGATAAAATGGATATAGGGTGGATAAAATGGATATAAGGTGGATAAAATGGATATAGGGTGGATAAAATGGATATAGAGTGGATAAAATGGATATAGGGTGGATAAAATGGATATAGGGTGGATAAAATGGATATAGAGTGGATAAAATGGATATAGAGTGGATAAAATGGATATAGGTTGGATAAAATGGATATAGGGTGGATAAAATGGATATAAGGTGGATAAAATGGATATAGGGTGGATAAAATGGATATAGGGTGGATAAAATGGATATTTAGTGGATAAAATGGATATAGAGTGGATAAAATGGATATAGGGTGGATAAAATGGATATAGGGTGGATAAAATGGATATAGAGTGGATAAAATGGATATAGGGTGGATAAAATGGATATAGGGTGGATAAAATGGATATAGAGTGGATAAAATGGATATAGGGTGGATAAATTGGATATAGAGTGGATAAAATGGATATAGAGTGGATAAAATGGATATAGAGTGGATAAATTGGATATAGAGTGGATAAAATGGATATAGGGTGGATAAAATGGATATAGGGTGGATAAAATGGATATAGGGTGGATAAAATGTATATAGGGTGGATAAAATCTATATAGGGTGGATAAAATGGATATAGAGTGGATAAAATTGATATAGAGTGGATAAAATGGATATAGAGTGGATAAAATGGATATAAGGTGGATAAAATGTATATAGAGTGGATAAAATGGATATAGAGTGGATAAAATGGATATAGAGTGGATAAAATGGATATAGAGTGGATAAAATGGATATAGAGTGGATAAAATGGATATAGAGTGGATAAAATGGATATAGAGTGGATAAAATGGATATAGGGTGGATAAAATTGATATAGAGTGGATAAAATGGATATAGGGTGGATAAAATGGATATAGGGTGGATAAAATGGATATAGAGTGGATAAAATGGATATAGAGTGGATAAAATGGATATAGAGTGGATAAAATGGATATAGGGTGGATAAAATGGATATAGGGTGGATAAAATGTATATAGGGTGGATAAAATCTATATAGGGTGGATAAAATGGATATAGAGTGGATAAAATTGATATAGAGTGGATAAAATGGATATAGAGTGGATAAAATGGATATAAGGTGGATAAAATGTATATAGAGTGGATAAAATGGATATAGAGTGGATAAAATGGATATAGAGTGGATAAAATGGATATAGAGTGGATAAAATGGATATAGAGTGGATAAAATGGATATAGAGTGGATAAAATGGATATAGAGTGGATAAAATGGATATAGGGTGGATAAAATTGATATAGAGTGGATAAAATGGATATAGGGTGGATAAAATGGATATAGGGTGGATAAAATGGATATAGAGTGGATAAAATGGATATAGAGTGGATAAAATGGATATAGAGTGGATAAAATGGATATAGGGTGGATAAAATGGATATAGAGTGGATAAAATGTATATAGGGTGGATAAAATCTATATAGGGTGGATAAAATGGATATAGGGTGGATAAAATGGATATAGAGTGGATAAAATGGATATAGGGTGGATAAAATGGATATAAGGTGGATAAAATGGATATAAGGTGGATAAAATGTATATAGAGTGGATAAAATGGATATAGAGTGGATAAAATGGATATAGAGTGGATAAAATGGATATAGAGTGGATAAAATGGATATAGGGTGGATAAAATGGATATAGAGTGGATAAAATGGATATAGAGTGGATAAAATGGATATAGGGTGGATAAAATGGATATAGAGTGGATAAATTGGATATAGAGTGGATAAAATGTATATAGGGTGGATAAAATCTATATAGGGTGGATAAAATGGATATGGGGTGGATAAAATGGATATAGAGTGGATAAAATGGATATAGGGTGGATAAATTGGATATAGAGTGGATAAAATGGATATAGAGTGGATAAAATGGATATAGAGTGGATAAATTGGATATAGAGTGGATAAAATGGATATAGGGTGGATAAAATGGATATAGGGTGGATAAAATGGATATAAGGTGGATAAATTGGATATAGAGTGGATAAAATGGATATAGAGTGGATAAAATGGATATAGGGTGGATAAAATGGATATAGAGTGGATAAAATGGATATAGGGTGGATAAAATGGATATAGGGTGGATAAAATGGATATAGAGTGGATAAAATGGATATAGGGTGGATAAAATGGATATAGAGTGGATAAATTGGATATAGAGTGGATAAAATGGATATAGGGTGGATAAAATGGATATAGGGTGGATAAAATGGATATAGAGTGGATAAAATGGATTTAGAGTGGATAAAATGGATATAGAGTGGATAAAATGGATATAGAGTGGATAAAATGGATATAGAGTGGATAAAATGGATATAGAGTGGATAAAATGGATATAGAGTGGATAAAATGGATATAGGGTGGATAAAATTGATATAGAGTGGATAAAATGGATATAGGGTGGATAAAATGGATATAGGGTGGATAAAATGGATATAAGGTGGATAAAATGGATATAAGGTGGATAAAATGTATATAGAGTGGATAAAATGGATATAGAGTGGATAAAATGGATATAGGGTGGATAAAATGGATATAGAGTGGATAAAATGGATATAGGGTGGATAAAATGGATATAGAGTGGATAAAATGGATATAGAGTGGATAAAATGGATATAGAGTGGATAAAATGGATATAGAGTGGATAAAATGGATATAGGGTGGATAAAATGGATATAGAGTGGATAAAATGGATATAGGGTGGATAAAATGGATATAGGGTGGATAAAATGGATATAGAGTGGATAAAATGGATATAGGGTGGATAAAATGGATATAGGGTGGATAAAATGGATATAGAGTGGATAAAATGGATATAGGGTGGATAAAATGGATATAGAGTGGATAAATTGGATATAGAGTGGATAAAATGGATATAGGGTGGATAAAATGGATATAGGGTGGATAAAATGGATATAGAGTGGATAAAATGGATTTAGAGTGGATAAAATGGATATAGAGTGGATAAAATGGATATAGAGTGGATAAAATGGATATAGAGTGGATAAAATGGATATAGAGTGGATAAAATGGATATAGAGTGGATAAAATGGATATAGGGTGGATAAAATTGATATAGAGTGGATAAAATGGATATAGAGTGGATAAAATGGATATAGGGTGGATAAAATGGATATAAGGTGGATAAAATGGATATAGAGTGGATAAAATGGATATAGGGTGGATAAATTGGATATAGAGTGGATAAAATGGATATAGAGTGGATAAAATGGATATAGAGTGGATAAATTGGATATAGAGTGGATAAAATGGATATAGGGTGGATAAAATGGATATAGGGTGGATAAAATGGATATAAGGTCGATAAATTGGATATAGAGTGGATAAAATGGATATAGAGTGGATAAAATGGATATAGGGTGGATAAAATGGATATAGAGTGGATAAAATGGATATAGGGTGGATAAAATGGATATAGGGTGGATAAAATGGATATAGAGTGGATAAAATGGATATAGGGTGGATAAAATGGATATAGAGTGGATAAATTGGATATAGAGTGGATAAAATGGATATAGGGTGGATAAAATGGATATAGGGTGGATAAAATGGATATAGAGTGGATAAAATGGATATAAGGTGGATAAATTGGATATAGAGTGGATAAAATGGATATAAGGTGGATAAATTGGATATAGAGTGGATAAAATGGATATAGGGTGGATAAAATGGATATAGGGTGGATAAAATGGATATAGAGTGGATAAAATGGATATAAGGTGGATAAATTGGTTATAAGGTGGATAAATTGGATATAGAGTGGATAAAATGGATATAAGGTGGATAAATTGGATATAGAGTGGATAAAATGGATATAGGGTGGATAAAATGGATATAGAGTGGATAAAATGGATATAGTGTGGATAAAATGGATATAGGGTGGATAAAATGGATATAAGGTGGATAAAATGGATATAGAGTGGATAAATTGGATATAGAGTGGATAAAATGGATATAGGGTGGATAAAATGGATATAGAGTGGATAAAATGGATATAGAGTGGATAAAATGGATATAGAGTGGATAAAATGGATATAGAGTGGATAAAATGGATATAGAGTGGATAAAATGGATATAAGGTGGATAAATTGGATATAGAGTGGATAAAATGGATATAGGGTGGATAAAATGGATATAGAGTGGATAAAATGGATATAGGGTGGATAAAATGGATATAGAGTGGATAAAATGGATATAGAGTGGATAAAATGGATATAAGGTGGATAAAATGGATATAGGGTGGATAAAATGGATATAGAGTGGATAAAATGGATATAGGGTGGATAAAATGGATATAGAGTGGATAAAATGGATATAGAGTGGATAAAATGGATATAGGGTGGATAAAATGGATATAAGGTGGATAAATTGGTTATAAGGTGGATAAATTGGATATAGAGTGGATAAAATGGATATAAGGTGGATAAATTGGTTATAAGGTGGATAAATTGGATATAGGGTGGATAAAATGGATATAGAGTGGATAAAATGGATATAGAGTGGATATAATGGATATAGGGTGGATAAAATGGATATAGGGTGGATAAAATGGATATAGGGTGGATAAAATGGATATAGGGTGGATAAAATGGATATAGAGTGGATAAAATGGATATAGGGTGGATAAAAAGGATATAGAGTGGATAAAATGGATATAGGGTGGATAATATGGATATAAGGTGGATAAATTGGTTATAAGGTGGATAAATTGGATATAGAGTGGATAAAATGGATATAGGGTGGATAAAATGGATATAGAGTGGATAAAATGGATATAGGGTGGATAAAATGGATATAAGGTGGATAAAATGGATATAGGGTGGATAAAATGGATATAGGGTGGATAAAATGGATATAGAGTGGATAAAATGGATATAGAGTGGATAAAATGGATATAAGGTGGATAAATTGGATATAGAGTGGATAAAATGGATATAGGGTGGATAAAATGGATATAGAGTGGATAAAATGGATATAGGGTGGATAAAATGGATATAGGGTGGATAAAATGGATATAGAGTGGATAAAATGGATATAGGGTGGATAAAATGGATATAGGGTGGATAAAATGGATATAGAGTGGATAAAATGGATATAGAGTGGATAAAATGGATATAGGTTGGATAAAATGGATATAGGGTGGATAAAATGGATATAAGGTGGATAAAATGGATATAGGGTGGATAAAATGGATATAGAGTGGATAAAATGGATATAGGGTGGATAAAATGGATATAGGGTGGATAAAATGGATATAGAGTGGATAAAATGGATATAGAGTGGATAAAATGGATATAGGTTGGATAAAATGGATATAGGGTGGATAAAATGGATATAAGGTGGATAAAATGGATATAGGGTGGATAAAATGGATATAGGGTGGATAAAATGGATATTTAGTGGATAAAATGGATATAGAGTGGATAAAATGGATATAGGGTGGATAAAATGGATATAGGGTGGATAAAATGGATATAGAGTGGATAAAATGGATATAGAGTGGATAAAATGGATATAGGGTGGATAAAATGGATATAGAGTGGATAAAATGGATATAGGGTGGATAAATTGGATATAGAGTGGATAAAATGGATATAGAGTGGATAAAATGGATATACAGGGTGTCCCGTAACTAGCTCGACACCGGGAAATGAGGGGTAGCTGAGGTGATTCTGAACAACTTTTTCCTTAGCAATAATGTCCTAAGCGCCTTCGGTTTTGAATTATTAACGAAACGGCTAGGCCAATCCGAGCGCGTATCGAACGCGCGCTCGAAACGAGAGTGTGGTCTCTGACACGCTCCGCCGCGAGCGTGAACAAGTAGATCGCGTGGGTATCGAGAAAAGCATACGGCAAATATCACATATCGTCTTCAAATAAACTAATAGTCGTTGCATAACTGTGTTCAATACTGTCACTCGTAATTCGGGAGGTATGAAAAGTTGTAGTATTTGTGGAAAAAATGATTTTCTTAACAGCATGTTTTCAGGTGGATAAATTATGGTCTAAGATAAACGATGTGAATAACTAACGTTAGAAGAATCTTGTTAAACTCACCCTTTCGCCAACGAATCAACCTGCCCTCGACGGAAGTAAGTCGTTGGCAGTAGGTCACAGTGCCGATTTTGTTCTTCGTAAGAATCTCGAGAACTTCAACAGCTGATTATACGGCCGGTTCGGTGAACTCACTTGACACTGACACACACAGTAGGAACGGCACTTGTCTAATTTATGGCAGGGCGCACGGCTAATCGCAGGTACGCGGACACCCCCGAGAGTCGAGCGGCGATCGGCGATCGGGTCACTTTACCGAACGTGCATTTCACTGCGTGAGCACTTTCACCGATAACTCCGAATAAAACAATTATGTAGAGGAACGTAATTGAACCTACGTTAGAGATAGTTGGTGGCCCTGAAAAGGGCCGATTGTTATTGTCAAAATTGCCAAGATCGGCTCGACGTGCCCTCCTCGCGCTTGCATGCACGTCTCGGAGCACCGGCGGACGTTGCGCTGCACTTCTTCCAATGGTTTTCGATTAAGAAACGTAACAAATATCCTGTAATACTCCGCGTTAGTTCGTTGCTGTATGGTACCCGTTCGGTTTGAAAAACGATTCTGCCAGCTCTAGCGTTTCTTGGGTCTTGCTTAGAAGGACGTTCGTTGGGGAAGGGATATTTTTACAATAGTACAACGTAGTGGCTCGCACATTTGGAGTCAATTCAGCCAAAAAATACCCGTGCGCTCGGGGCGGCCGCATGGTCTTCGTCACTACGAACGCGCTAGCGAAGACGCAGGGCAAGGAGTGCCATAAATTTCACTATTGTCCATACCGTGTCGTAAAGGGAAAGTGTGGCTATTTTACGAAATACGTGCATCGTCTTAAAACTACATCGACAGCGTACACGCAACATAATCCTTTAATATTTTCTTACGATTCTTCCCGCAAAGAAGGAACAGTACATACAATTCCCAAAATTATCAATTTAGTATTGTATTGTATTGCGAAGACACTGCTTGCGACGCATACACGCTTGCCCGTGTCATTTGTAATATTATAAATTTAATGTTGTGGGATGTTTAGTGTAGAGTGCATGGCGTGAATAAAAGTACAAGCGCGAAGACATTGTTTGCGGCGTGTCGAAATGCTTAAAATCTTAAACAGTCGGCTCCCTAAGAATCTCTGATTTCGATCTTGTTATGATTATCGCACGCGCGCGGCAACCGACTGTTTACGGGAACGCGAGCAGCAAAGCGTGCCGCGGTACATGGGCCCGATCAGGGGGACCTGTTCCAGACGACCAAAATGTTGATAGACATAACGATGTCTGTCTCGAAATGCGTATCAAACAGTGTCCTCGCTAACACAATACAATATTAAATTGATCATTTTCCAAGTTGTGTGTACTGTTTCGTCTTCGCGGAAAGAATCGTAAGAAAATATTAAAGGTTTATGTTGCGTGTACGCTGTCGATGCAGTCTTAAGCCGATGCACGTATTTCGTAAAATAGCCACACTTTCCCTTTACGACACGGTATGGACAATAGTGAAATTTATGGCACTCCTTGCCCTTGTCTTCGCTAGCGCGTTCGTAGTGGAGAAGACCATGCGGCCGCCCTAAATGCGCGTGTATTTTTTTGCTGAATGAACGGTGACTCCAAATGTGCGACCCACTCCGTTGCACTATTGTAAAAATATCCCTTCCCTAACGAACGTCGTTCTAAGCAAGACCCAAGAAACGCTAGAGCTGGCAGAATCGTTTTTCAAACCCAACGGGTACCATACAGCAACGAACTAACGCGGAGTATTACAGGATATTTGTTACGTTTCTTAATCGAGAAACATTGGGAGAAGTGCAGCGCAACGTCCACCGGTGCTCCGATGTGTGCATGCAAGTGTGACGCGGGTACGTCGAACTAAACTTGGCAATTTTGGCATAACAACAATGGGCCCTTTTCAGGGCCACCAACATCTCTTACGTAGGCTCAATCACGTTCAAACATAATTATTTTATTACGGAATATCGGTAACAGTGCTCGTGCGGTGAAATGCGCGTTTGGTAAAGTGACCCGACGGCCGCTCGACTCTCGGGGGTGTTCGCGTACCTGCGATTAGCCGTGCGCCCTGCCATAAATTAGGCAAGTGCCGTTCCTACTGTGTGTGTCAGTGTCAAGTGAGTTTACCGTAAAATGAGCTGTTGAGGCTCTCGAGATTCTTAGGAAGGGCAAAATCGGCACTGTGACCTAGTGCCAATGACCTACTTTCGTCGAAGCAGGGTGATTCGTGGTCGAATGGGTGAGTTTAACAAGGCTTTTCTAACGTTAGTTATTATAAATTGTTCTAACGATAATTTATCCACCTGAAAATGTGCTGTTAAGAGAAACATTTTTTCCACAAATACTACAATCTTCGTTCCTATTGAATAACGGGTAAGAGCATCGGACACAGTTATTCAACGAGTATTAGTTTATTTGAAGGCGATGTGACATTTGCCGTAGGCTTCCGTCGATACCCAGGCGATGCACTTGTTCACGCTCGCGGTCGAGCACGATCCAGAGACCACACTCTCGTTTCGAGCGCGCGCCAGATAAGCGCTCGGATTGGCCTAGCCGTTTCGTTAATAATTCAAAACCGAAGGCGCTTAGGACATTATTGCTAAGGAGAAAGTTGTTCAGAATCACCTCAGCTGCCCCTCATTTCCCGGTGTCGAGCTAGTTACGGGACACCCTGTAGAGTGGATAAATTGGATATAGAGTGGATAAAATGGATATAGGGTGGATAAAATGGATATAGGGTGGATAAAATGGATATAGGGTGGATAAAATGGATATAGGGTGGATAAAATGGATATAGAGTGGATAAAATGGATATAGGGTGGATAAAATGGATATAGAGTGGATAAAATGGATATAGGGTGGATAAAATGGATATAAGGTGGATAAAATGGATATAGGGTGGATAAAATGGATATAGAGTGGATAAAATGGATATAGAGTGGATAAAATGGATATAGGGTGGATAAAAAGGATATAGAGTGGATAAAATGGATATAGGGTGGATAAAATGGATATAGGGTGGATAAAATGGATATAGAGTGGATAAAATGGATATAGGGTGGATAAAAAGGATATAGAGTGGATAAAATGGATATAGGGTGGATAAAATGGATATAAGGTGGATAAATTGGTTATAAGGTGGATAAATTGGATATAGAGTGGATAAAATGGTTATAGGGTGGACAAAATGGATATAAGGTGGATAAAATGGATATAGAGTGGATAAAATGGATATAGAGTGGATAAAATGGATATAGGGTGGATAAAAAGGATATAGGGTGGATAAAATGGATATAGGGTGGATAAAATGGATATAGAGTGGATAAAATGGATATAGGGTGGATAAAAAGGATATAGAGTGGATAAAATGGATATAGGGTGGATAAAATGGATATAAGGTGGATAAATTGGTTATAAGGTGGATAAATTGGATATAGAGTGGATAAAATGGTTATAGGGTGGACAAAATGGATATAAGGTGGATAAAATGGATATAGAGTGGATAAAATGGATATAGGGTGGATAAAATGGATATAGGGTGGATAAAATGGATATAGAGTGGATAAAATGGATATAGGGTGGATAAATTGGATATAGAGTGGATAAAATGGATATAGAGTGGATAAAATGGATATAGAGTGGATAAATTGGATATAGAGTGGATAAAATGGATATAGGGTGGATAAAATGGATATAGGGTGGATAAAATGGATATAGGGTGGATAAAATGGATATAGAGTGGATAAAATGGATATATGGTGGATAAAATGGATACAGAGTGGATAAAATGGATATAGGGTGGATAAAATGGATATAAGGTGGATAAATTGGTTATAAGGTGGATAAATTGGATATAGAGTGGATAAAATGGATATAGGGTGGATAAAATGGATATAGAGTGGATAAAATGGATATAGGGTGGATAAAATGGATATAGGGTGGATAAAATGGATATAGGGTGGATACAATGGATACAGAGTGGATAAAATGGATATAGGGTGGATAAAATGGATATAAGGTGGATAAATTGGTTATAAGGTGGATAAATTGGATATAGAGTGGATAAAATGGATATAAGGTGGATAAATTAGTTATAAGGTGGATAAATTGGATATAGGGTGGATAAAAAGGATATAGAGTGGATAAAATGGATATAGGGTGGATAAAATGGATATAAGGTGGATAAATTGGTTATAAGGTGGATAAATTGGATATAGAGTGGATAAAATGGATATAGGGTGGATAAAATGGATATAGAGTGGATAAAATGGATATAGGGTGGATAAAATGGATATAAGGTGGATAAAATGGATATAGGGTGGATAAAATGGATATAGGGTGGATAAAATGGATATAGAGTGGATAAAATGGATATAGAGTGGATAAAATGGATATAAGGTGGATAAATTGGATATAGAGTGGATAAAATGGATATAAGGTGGATAAAATGGATATAGGGTGGATAAAATGGATATAGAGTGGATAAAATGGATATAGGGTGGATAAAATGGATATAGGGTGGATAAAATGGATATAGAGTGGATAAAATGGATATAGGGTGGATAAAATGGATATAAGGTGGATAAATTGGTTATAAGGTGGATAAAATGGATATAGAGTGGATAAAATGGATATAGGGTGGATAAAATGGATATAGAGTGGATAAAATGGATATAGAGTGGATAAAATGGATATAGGGTGGATAAAATGGATATAGAGTGGATAAAATGGATATAGGGTGGATAAAATGGATATAAGGTGGATAAAATGGATATAGGGTGGATAAAATGGATATAGAGTGGATAAAATGGATATAGAGTGGATAAAATGGATATAGGGTGGATAAAATGGATATAGAGTGGATAAAATGGATATAGGGTGGATAAAATGGATATAAGGTGGATAAAATGGATATAGGGTGGATAAAATTGATATAGAGTGGATAAAATGGATATAGAGTGGATAAAATGGATATAGGGTGGATAAAAAGGATATAGAGTGGATAAAATGGATATAGGGTGGATAAAATGGATATAGGGTGGATAAAATGGATATAGAGTGGATAAAATGGATATAGGGTGGATAAAATGGATATAAGGTGGATAAATTGGTTATAAGGTGGATAAATTGGATATAGAGTGGATAAAATGGTTATAGGGTGGACAAAATGGATATATGGTGGATAAAATGGATATAGAGTGGATAAAATGGATATAGGGTGGATAAAAAGGATATAGGGTGGATAAAATGGACATAGAGTGGATAAAATGGATGTAGGGTGGATAAAATGGATATAGAGTGGATAAAATGGATATAAGGTGGATAAATTGGTTATAAGGTGGATAAATTGGATATAGAGTGGATAAAATGGATATAGGGTGGATAAAAACGATATAGAGTGGATAAAATGGATATAGGGTGGATAAAATGGATATAAGGTGGATAAAATGGATATAGGGTGGATAAAATGGATATAGGGTGGATAAAATGGATATAGAGTGGATAAAATGGATATAGAGTGGATAAAATGGATATAAGGTGGA
Organism: Pemphredon lugubris; assembly: GCA_933228935.1. Classification (NCBI taxonomy): domain Eukaryota; kingdom Metazoa; phylum Arthropoda; class Insecta; order Hymenoptera; family Crabronidae; genus Pemphredon; species Pemphredon lugubris. The sequence goes on from CAKOGF010000006.1 coordinate 18,571, forward strand.
TAAATTGGATATAGAGTGGATAAAATGGATATAAGGTGGATAAAATGGATATAGGGTGGATAAAATGGATATAGAGTGGATAAAATGGATATAGGGTGGATAAAATGGATATAGGGTGGATAAAATGGATATAGAGTGGATAAAATGGATATAGGGTGGATAAAATGGATATAAGGTGGATAAATTGGTTATAAGGTGGATAAAATGGATATAGAGTGGATAAAATGGATATAGGGTGGATAAAATGGATATAGAGTGGATAAAATGGATATAGAGTGGATAAAATGGATATAGGGTGGATAAAATGGATATAGAGTGGATAAAATGGATATAGGGTGGATAAAATGGATATAAGGTGGATAAAATGGATATAGGGTGGATAAAATGGATATAGAGTGGATAAAATGGATATAGAGTGGATAAAATGGATATAGGGTGGATAAAATGGATATAGAGTGGATAAAATGGATATAGGGTGGATAAAATGGATATAAGGTGGATAAAATGGATATAGGGTGGATAAAATTGATATAGAGTGGATAAAATGGATATAGAGTGGATAAAATGGATATAGGGTGGATAAAAAGGATATAGAGTGGATAAAATGGATATAGGGTGGATAAAATGGATATAGGGTGGATAAAATGGATATAGAGTGGATAAAATGGATATAGGGTGGATAAAATGGATATAAGGTGGATAAATTGGTTATAAGGTGGATAAATTGGATATAGAGTGGATAAAATGGTTATAGGGTGGACAAAATGGATATATGGTGGATAAAATGGATATAGAGTGGATAAAATGGATATAGGGTGGATAAAAAGGATATAGGGTGGATAAAATGGACATAGAGTGGATAAAATGGATGTAGGGTGGATAAAATGGATATAGAGTGGATAAAATGGATATAGGGTGGATAAAATGGATATAGGGTGGATAAAATGGATATAGAGTGGATAAAATGGATATAGGGTGGATAAAAACGATATAGAGTGGATAAAATGGATATAGGGTGGATAAAATGGATATAGGGTGGATAAAATGGATATAGAGTGGATAAAATGGATATAGTGTGGATAAATTGGATATAGAGTGGATAAATTGGATATAGAGTGGATAAAATGGATATAAGTTGGATAAAATGGATATAGGGTGGATAAAATGGATATAAGGTGGATAAATTGGATATAGAGTGGATAAAATGGATATAAGGTGGATAAAATGGATATAGGGTGGATAAAATGGATATAGAGTGGATAAAATGGATATAGGGTGGATAAAATGGATATAGGGTGGATAAAATGGATATAGAGTGGATAAAATGGATATAGGGTGGATAAAATGGATATAAGGTGGATAAATTGGTTATAAGGTGGATAAAATGGATATAGGGTGGATAGAATGGATATAGAGTGGATAAAATGGATATAGAGTGGATAAAACGGATATAGGGTGGATAAAATGGATATAGGGTGGATAAAATGGATATAAGGTGGATAAAATGGATATAAGGTGGATAAATTGGATATAGAGTGGATAAAATGGATATAGAGTGGATAAAATGGATATAAGGTGGATAAATTGGATATAGAGTGGATAAAATGGATATAGAGTGGATAAAATGGATATAAGGTGGATAAAATGGATATAGGGTGGATAAAATGGATATAGAGTGGATAAAATGGATATAGGGTGGATAAAATGGATATAGAGTGGATACAATGGATATAGAGTGGATAAAATGGATATAGGGTGGATAAAATGGATATAGGGTGGATAAAATGGATATAAGGTGGATAAATTGGTTATAAGGTGGATAAATTGGATATAGAGTGGATAAAATGGATATAAGGTGGATAAATTAGTTATAAGGTGGATAAATTGGATATAGGGTGGATAAAATGGATATAGAGTGGATAAAATGGATATAGAGTGGATATAATGGATATAGGGTGGATAAAATGGATATAGGGTGGATAAAATGGATATAGGGTGGATAAAATGGATATAGGGTGGATAAAATGGATATAGAGTGGATAAAATGGATATAGGGTGGATAAAAAGGATATAGAGTGGATAAAATGGATATAGGGTGGATAAAATGGATATAAGGTGGATAAATTGGATATAGAGTGGATAAAATGGATATAGGGTGGATAAAATGGATATAGAGTGGATAAAATGGATATAGGGTGGATAAAATGGATATAAGGTGGATAAAATGGATATAGGGTGGATAAAATGGATATAGAGTGGATAAAATGGATATAGAGTGGATAAAATGGATATAAGGTGGATAAATTGGATATAGAGTGGATAAAATGGATATAGGGTGGATAAAATGGATATAGAGTGGATAAAATGGATATAGGGTGGATAAAATGGATATAGGGTGGATAAAATGGATATAGAGTGGATAAAATGGATATAGGGTGGATAAAATGGATATAGGGTGGATAAAATGGATATAGAGTGGATAAAATGGATATAGAGTGGATAAAATGGATATAGGTTGGATAAAATGGATATAGGGTGGATAAAATGGATATAAGGTGGATAAAATGGATATAAGGTGGATAAATTGGATATAGAGTGGATAAAATGGATATAGGGTGGATAAAATGGATATAGAGTGGATAAAATGGATATAGGGTGGATAAAATGGATATAGAGTGGATAAAATGGATATAGAGTGGATAAAATGGATATAGGGTGGATAAAATGGATATAGGGTGGATAAAATGGATATAAGGTGGATAAAATGGATATAAGGTGGATAAATTGGATATAGAGTGGATAAAATGGATATAGGGTGGATAAAATGGATATAAGGTGGATAAATTGGATATAGAGTGGATAAAATGGATATAAGGTGGATAAAATGGATATAGGATGGATAAAATGGATATAGAGTGGATAAAATGGATATAGGGTGGATAAAATGGATATAGGGTGGATAAAAAGGATATAGGGTGGATAAAATGGATATAGAGTGGATAAAATGGACATAGAGTGTATAAAATGGATGTAATGTGGATAAAATGGATATAGGGTGGATAAAATGGATATAGGGCGGATAAATTGGATATAGGGTGGATAAAATGGATATAGGGTGGATAAAATGGATATAGGGTGGATAAAATGGATATAGGGTGGATAAAATGGATATAGAGTGGATAAAATGGATATTGAGTGGATAAAATGGATATAGAGTGGATAAAATGGATATAGGGTGGATAAAATGGATATAGGGTGGATAAAATGGATATAGGGTGGATAAAATGGATATAGGGTGGATAAAATGGATATAAGGTGGATAAATTGGTTATAAGGTGGATAAATTGGATATAGAGTGGATAAAATGGATATAAGGTTTATAAAATGGATATAGGATGGATAAAATGGATATAGGGTGGATAAAATGGATATAGAGTGGATAAAATGGATATAGTGTGGATAAATTGGATATAGAGTGGATAAATTGGATATAGAGTGGATAAAATGGATATAAGTTGGATAAAATGGATATAGGGTGGATAAAATGGATATAAGGTGGATAAATTGGATATAGAGTGGATAAAATGGATATAAGGTGGATAAAATGGATATAGGGTGGATAAAATGGATATAGAGTGGATAAAATGGATATAGGGTGGATAAAATGGATATAGGGTGGATAAAATGGATATAGAGTGGATAAAATGGATATAGGGTGGATAAAATGGATATAAGGTGGATAAATTGGTTATAAGGTGGATCAAATGGATATAGGGTGGATAAAATGGATATAGAGTGGATAAAATGGATATAGAGTGGATAAAACGGATATAGGGTGGATAAAATGGATATAGGGTGGATAAAATGGATATAAGGTGGATAAAATGGATATAAGGTGGATAAATTGGATATAGAGTGGATAAAATGGATATAGAGTGGATAAAATGGATATAAGGTGGATAAATTGGATATAGAGTGGATAAAATGGATATAGGGTGGATAAAAAGGATATAGAGTGGATAAAATGGATATAGGGTGGATAAAATGGATATAGGGTGGATAAAATGGATATAGAGTGGATAAAATGGATATAGGGTGGATAAAAAGGATATAGAGTGGATAAAATGGATATAGGGTGGATAAAATGGATATAAGGTGGATAAATTGGTTATAAGGTGGATAAATTGGATATAGAGTGGATAAAATGGTTATAGGGTGGACAAAATGGATATAAGGTGGATAAAATGGATATAGAGTGGATAAAATGGATATAGAGTGGATAAAATGGATATAGGGTGGATAAAAAGGATATAGGGTGGATAAAATGGACATAGAGTGGATAAAATGGATGTAGGGTGGATAAAATGGATATAGAGTGGATAAAATGGATATAGGGTGGATAAAATGGATATAGGGTGGATAAAATGGATATAGAGTGGATAAAATGGATATAGGGTGGATAAAAAGGATATAGAGTGGATAAAATGGATATAGGTTGGATAAAATGGATATAAGGTGGATAAATTGGTTATAAGGTGGATAAATTGGATATAGAGTGGATAAAATGGTTATAGGGTGAACAAAATGGATATAGGGTGGATAAAATGGATATAGGGTGGATAAAATGGATATAGAGTGGATAAAATGGATATTGAGTGGATAAAATGGATATAGAGTGGATAAAATGGATATAGGGTGGATAAAATGGATATAGGGTGGATAAAATGGATATAGGGTGGATAAAATGGATATAGAGTGGATAAAATGGATATAGAGTGGATAAAATGGATATAGAGTGGATAAAATGGATAAAAGGTGGATAAAATGGATATAGGGTGGATAAAATGGATATAGGGCGGATAAATTGGATATAGGGTGGATAAAATGGATATAGGGTGGATAAAATGGATATAGGGTGGATAAAATGGATATAGGGTGGATAAAATGGATATAGAGTGGATAAAATGGATATTGAGTGGATAAAATGGATATAGAGTGGATAAAATGGATATAGGGTGGATAAAATGGATATAGGGTGGATAAAATGGATATAGGGTGGATAAAATGGATATAGGGTGGATAAAATGGATATAAGGTGGATAAATTGGTTATAAGGTGGATAAATTGGATATAGAGTGGATAAAATGGATATAAGGTGGATAAAATGGATATAGGATGGATAAAATGGATATAGGGTGGATAAAATGGATATAGAGTGGATAAAATGGATATAGTGTGGATAAATTGGATATAGAGTGGATAAATTGGATATAGAGTGGATAAAATGGATATAAGTTGGATAAAATGGATATAGGGTGGATAAAATGGATATAAGGTGGATAAATTGGATATAGAGTGGATAAAATGGATATAAGGTGGATAAAATGGATATAGGGTGGATAAAATGGATATAGAGTGGATAAAATGGATATAGGGTGGATAAAATGGATATAGGGTGGATAAAATGGATATAGAGTGGATAAAATGGATATAGGGTGGATAAAATGGATATAAGGTGGATAAATTGGTTATAAGGTGGATAAAATGGATATAGGGTGGATAAAATGGATATAGAGTGGATAAAATGGATATAGAGTGGATAAAACGGATATAGGGTGGATAAAATGGATATAGGGTGGATAAAATGGATATAAGGTGGATAAAATGGATATAAGGTGGATAAATTGGATATAGAGTGGATAAAATGGATATAGAGTGGATAAAATGGATATAAGGTGGATAAATTGGATATAGAGTGGATAAAATGGATATAAGGTGGATAAAATGGATATAGGGTGGATAAAATGGATATAGGGTGGATAAAATGGATATAGGGTGGATAAAATGGATATAGAGTGGATAAAATGGATATAGTGTGGATAAATTGGATATAGAGTGGATAAATTGGATATAGAGTGGATAAATTGGTTATAAGGTGGATAAATTGGATATAGAGTGGATAAAATGGATATAGGGTGGATAAAATGGATATAGGGTGGATAAAATGGATATAGAGTGGATAAAATGGATATAGAGTGGATAAAATGGATATAAGGTGGATAAAATGGATATAGGGTGGATAAAATGGATATAGAGTGGATAAAATGGATATAGGGTGGATAAAATGGATATAGAGTGGATAAAATGGATATAGAGTGGATAAAATGGATATAGGGTGGATAAAATGGATATAGGGTGGATAAAATGGATATAAGGTGGATAAATTGGTTATAAGGTGGATAAATTGGATATAGAGTGGATAAAATGGATATAAGGTGGATAAATTAGTTATAAGGTGGATAAATTGGATATAGGGTGGATAAAATGGATATAGAGTGGATAAAATGGATATAGAGTGGATATAATGGATATAGGGTGGATAAAATGGATATAGGGTGGATAAAATGGATATAGGGTGGATAAAATGGATATAGGGTGGATAAAATGGATATAGAGTGGATAAAATGGATATAGGGTGGATAAAAAGGATATAGAGTGGATAAAATGGATATAGGGTGGATAAAATGGATATAAGGTGGATAAATTGGTTATAAGGTGGATAAATTGGATATAGAGTGGATAAAATGGATATAGGGTGGATAAAATGGATATAGAGTGGATAAAATGGATATAGGGTGGATAAAATGGATATAAGGTGGATAAAATGGATATAGGGTGGATAAAATGGATATAGGGTGGATAAAATGGATATAGAGTGGATAAAATGGATATAGAGTGGATAAAATGGATATAAGGTGGATAAATTGGATATAGAGTGGATAAAATGGATATAGGGTGGATAAAATGGATATAGAGTGGATAAAATGGATATAGGGTGGATAAAATGGATATAGGGTGGATAAAATGGATATAGAGTGGATAAAATGGATATAGGGTGGATAAAATGGATATAGGGTGGATAAAATGGATATAGAGTGGATAAAATGGATATAGAGTGGATAAAATGGATATAGGTTGGATAAAATGGATATAGGGTGGATAAAATGGATATAAGGTGGATAAAATGGATATAGGGTGGATAAAATGGATATAGAGTGGATAAAATGGATATAGGGTGGATAAAATGGATATAGGGTGGATAAAATGGATATAGAGTGGATAAAATGGATATAGAGTGGATAAAATGGATATAGGTTGGATAAAATGGATATAGGGTGGATAAAATGGATATAAGGTGGATAAATTGGTTATAAGGTGGATAAATTGGATATAGAGTGGATAAAATGGATATAAGGTGGATAAATTGGATATAGGGTGGATAAAATGGATATAGAGTGGATAAAATGGATATAGAGTGGATAAAATGGATATAGGGTGGATAAAATGGATATAGGGTGGATAAAATGGATATAGGGTGGATAAAAAGGATATAGAGTGGATAAAATGGATATAGGGTGGATAAAATGGATATAAGGTGGATAAATTGGTTATAAGGTGGATAAATTGGATATAGAGTGGATGAAATGGATATAGGGTGGATAAAATGGATATAGAGTGGATAAAATGGATATAGGGTGGATAAAATGGATATAGGGTGGATAAAATGGATATAAGGTGGATAAATTGGTTATAAGGTGGATAAATTGGATATAGAGTGGATAAAATGGATATAGGGTGGATAAAATGGATATAGAGTGGATAAAATGGATATAGGGTGGATAAAATGGATATAGGGTGGATAAAATGGATATAGGGTGGATAAAATGGATACAGAGTGGATAAAATGGATATAGGGTGGATAAAATGGATATAAGGTGGATAAATTGGTTATAAGGTGGATAAATTGGATATAGAGTGGATAAAATGGATATAAGGTGGATAAATTGGATATAGGGTGGATAAAATGGATATAGAGTGGATAAAATGGATATAGAGTGGATAAAATGGATATAGGGTGGATAAAATGGATATAGGGTGGATAAAATGGATATAGGGTGGATAAAAAGGATATAGAGTGGATAAAATGGATATAGGGTGGATAAAATGGATATAAGGTGGATAAATTGGTTATAAGGTGGATAAATTGGATATAGAGTGGATGAAATGGATATAGGGTGGATAAAATGGATATAGAGTGGATAAAATGGATATAGGGTGGATAAAATGGATATAAGGTGGATAAAATGGATATAGGGTGGATAAAATGGATATAGGGTGGATAAAATGGATATAGAGTGGATAAAATGGATATAGAGTGGATAAAATGGATATAAGGTGGATAAATTGGATATAGAGTGGATAAAATGGATATAGGGTGGATAAAATGGATATAAGGTGGATAAATTGGTTATAAGGTGGATAAAGTGGATATAGAGTGGATAAAATGGATATAGGGTGGATAAAATGGATATAGAGTGGATAAAATGGATATAGGGTGGATAAAATGGATATAAGGTGGATAAAATGGATATAGGGTGGATAAAATGGATATAGAGTGGATAAAATGGATATAGAGTGGATAAAATGGATATAGGGTGGATAAAATGGATATAGAGTGGATAAAATGGATATAGGGTGGATAAAATGGATATAAGGTGGATAAAATGGATATAGGGTGGATAAAATGGATATAGAGTGGATAAAATGGATATAGAGTGGATAAAATGGATATAGGGTGGATAAAAAGGATATAGAGTGGATAAAATGGATATAGGGTGGATAAAATGGATATAGGGTGGATAAAATGGATATAGAGTGGATAAAATGGATACAGGGTGAATAAAAAGGATATAGAGTGGATAAAATGGATATAGGGTGGATAAAATGGATATAAGGTGGATAAATTGGTTATAAGGTGGATAAATTGGATATAGAGTGGATAAAATGGTTATAGGGTGGACAAAATGGATATAAGGTGGATAAAATGGATATAGAGTGGATAAAATGGATATAGAGTGGATAAAATGGATATAGGGTGGATAAAAAGGATATAGGGTGGATAAAATGGATATAGGGTGGATAAAATGGATATAGAGTGGATAAAATGGATATAGGGTGGATAAAAAGGATATAGAGTGGATAAAATGGATATAGGGTGGATAAAATGGATATAAGGTGGATAAATTGGTTATAAGGTGGATAAATTGGATATAGAGTGGATAAAATGGTTATAGGGTGGACAAAATGGATATAAGGTGGATAAAATGGATATAGAGTGGATAAAATGGATATAGGGTGGATAAAATGGATATAGGGTGGATAAAATGGATATAGAGTGGATAAAATGGATATAGGGTGGATAAAAAGGATATAGAGTGGATAAAATGGATATAGGGTGGATAAAATGGATATAAGGTGTATAAATTGGTTATAAGGTGGATAAATTGGATATAGAGTGGATAAAATGGTTATAGGGTGGATAAAATGGATATAGGGTGGATAAAATGGATACAGAGTGGATAAAATGGATATAGGGTGGATAAAATGGATATAAGGTGGATAAATTGGTTATAAGGTGGATAAATTGGATATAGAGTGGATAAAATGGATATAAGGTGGATAAATTAGTTATAAGGTGGATAAATTGGATATAGGGTGGATAAAATGGATATAGAGTGGATAAAATGGATATAGAGTGGATAAAATGGACATAAGGTGGATAAAATGGATATAGGGTGGATAAAATGGATATAGAGTGGATAAAATGGATATAGGGTGGATAAAATGGATATAGGATGGATAAAATGGATATAGAGTGGATAAAATGGATATAGGGTGGATAAAATGGATATAAGGTGGATAAATTGGTTATAAGGTGGATAAAATGGATATAGAGTGGATAAAATGGATATAGGGTGGATAAAATGGATATAGAGTGGATAAAATGGATATAGAGTGGATAAAATGGATATAGGGTGGATAAAATGGATATAGAGTGGATAAAATGGATATAGGGTGGATAAAATGGATATAAGGTGGATAAAATGGATATAGGGTGGATAAAATGGATATAGAGTGGATAAAATGGATATAGAGTGGATAAAATGGATATAGGGTGGATAAAATGGATATAGAGTGGATAAAATGGATATAGGGTGGATAAAATGGATATAAGGTGGATAAAATGGATATAGGGTGGATAAAATGGATATAGAGTGGATAAAATGGATATAGAGTGGATAAAATGGATATAGGGTGGATAAAAAGGATATAGAGTGGATAAAATGGATATAGAGTGGATAAAATGGATATAGGGTGGATAAAATGGATATAAGGTGGATAAATTGGTTATAAGGTGGATAAATTGGATATAGAGTGGATAAAATGGTTATAGGGTGGACAAAATGGATATAAGGTGGATAAAATGGATATAGAGTGGATAAAATGGATATAGAGTGGATAAAATGGATATAGGGTGGATAAAAAGGATATAGGGTGGATAAAATGGATATAGGGTGGATAAAATGGATATAGAGTGGATAAAATGGATATAGGGTGGATAAAAAGGATATAGAGTGGATAAAATGGATATAGGGTGGATAAAATGGATATAAGGTGGATAAATTGGTTATAAGGTGGATAAATTGGATATAGAGTGGATAAAATGGTTATAGGGTGGACAAAATGGATATAGGGTGGATAAAATGGATATAGGGTGGATAAAATGGATATAGAGTGGATAAAATGGATATTGAGTGGATAAAATGGATATAGAGTGGATAAAATGGATATAGGGTGGATAAAATGGATATAAGGTGTATAAATTGGTTATAGGGTGGATAAAAAGGATATAGAGTGGATAAAATGGATATAGGGTGGATAAAATGGATATAAGGTGGATAAATTGGTTATAAGGTGGATAAATTGGATATAGAGTGGATAAAATGGATATAGGGTGGATAAAATGGATATAGGGTGGATAAAATGGATATAGAGTGGATAAAATGGATATAGGGTGGATAAAAAGGATATAGAGTGGATAAAATGGATATAGGGTGGATAAAATGGATATAAGGTGTATAAATTGGTTATAGGGTGGATAAATTGGATATAGAGTGGATAAAATGGTTATAGGGTGGACAAAATGGATATAGGGTGGATAAAATGGATATAGGGTGGATAAAATGGATATAGAGTGGATAAAATGGATATTGAGTGGATAAAATGGATATAGAGTGGATAAAATGGATATAGGGTGGATAAAATGGATATAGGGTGGATAAAATGGATATAGGGTGGATAAAATGGATATAGAGTGGATAAAATGGATATAGGGTGGATAAAATGGATACAGAGTGGATAAAATGGATATAGGGTGGATAAAATGGATATAAGGTGGATAAATTGGTTATAAGGTGGATAAATTGGATATAGAGTGGATAAAATGGATATAGGGTGGATAAAATGGATATAGAGTGGATAAAATGGATATAGGGTGGATAAAATGGATATAGGGTGTATAAAATGGATATAGGGTGGATAAAATGGATACAGAGTGGATAAAATGGATATAGGGTGGATAAAATGGATATAAGGTGGATAAATTGGTTATAAGGTGGATAAATTGGATATAGAGTGGATAAAATGGATATAAGGTGGATAAATTAGTTATAAGGTGGATAAATTGGATATAGGGTGGATAAAATGGATATAGAGTGGATAAAATGGATATAGAGTGGATAAAATGGATATAGGGTGGATAAAATGGATATAGGGTGGATAAAATGGATATAGGGTGGATAAAAAGGATATAGAGTGGATAAAATGGATATAGGGTGGATAAAATGGATATAAGGTGGATAAATTGGTTATAAGGTGGATAAATTGGATATAGAGTGGATAAAATGGATATAGGGTGGATAAAATGGATATAGAGTGGATAAAATGGATATAGGGTGGATAAAATGGATATAAGGTGGATAAAATGGATATAGGGTGGATAAAATGGATATAGGGTGGATAAAATGGATATAGAGTGGATAAAATGGATATAGAGTGGATAAAATGGATATAAGGTGGATAAATTGGATATAGAGTGGATAAAATGGATATAAGGTGGATAAAATGGATATAGGGTGGATAAAATGGATATAGAGTGGATAAAATGGATATAGGGTGGATAAAATGGATATAGGGTGGATAAAATGGATATAGGGTGGATAAAATGGATATAGGGTGGATAAAATGGATATAGAGTGGATAAAATGGATATAGGGTGGATAAAATGGATATAGGGTGTATAAAATGGATATAGGGTGGATAAAATGGATACAGAGTGGATAAAATGGATATAGGGTGGATAAAATGGATATAAGGTGGATAAATTGGTTATAAGGTGGATAAATTGGATATAGAGTGGATAAAATGGATATAAGGTGGATAAATTAGTTATAAGGTGGATAAATTGGATATAGGGTGGATAAAATGGATATAGAGTGGATAAAATGGATATAGAGTGGATAAAATGGATATAGGGTGGATAAAATGGATATAGGGTGGATAAAATGGATATAGGGTGGATAAAAAGGATATAGAGTGGATAAAATGGATATAGGGTGGATAAAATGGATATAAGGTGGATAAATTGGTTATAAGGTGGATAAATTGGATATAGAGTGGATAAAATGGATATAGGGTGGATAAAATGGATATAGGGTGGATAAAATGGATATAGAGTGGATAAAATGGATATAGAGTGGATAAAATGGATATAAGGTGGATAAATTGGATATAGAGTGGATAAAATGGATATAAGGTGGATAAAATGGATATAGGGTGGATAAAATGGATATAGAGTGGATAAAATGGATATAGGGTGGATAAAATGGATATAGGGTGGATAAAATGGATATAGAGTGGATAAAATGGATATAGGGTGGATAAAATGGATATAAGGTGGATAAATTGGTTATAAGGTGGATAAAATGGATATAGAGTGGATAAAATGGATATAGGGTGGATAAAATGGATATAGAGTGGATAAAATGGATATAGAGTGGATAAAATGGATATAGGGTGGATAAAATGGATATAGAGTGGATAAAATGGATATAGGGTGGATAAAACGGATATAAGGTGGATAAAATGGATATAGGGTGGATAAAATGGATATAGAGTGGATAAAATGGATATAGAGTGGATAAAATGGATATAGGGTGGATAAAATGGATATAGGGTGGATAAAATGGATATAGAGTGGATAAAATGGATATAGGGTGGATAAAATGGATATAAGGTGGATAAATTGGTTATAAGGTGGATAAATTGGATATAGAGTGGATAAAATGGTTATAGGGTGGACAAAATGGATATATGGTGGATAAAATGGATATAGAGTGGATAAAATGGATATAGGGTGGATAAAAAGGATATAGGGTGGATAAAATGGACATAGAGTGGATAAAATGGATGTAGGGTGGATAAAATGGATATAGAGTGGATAAAATGGATATAGGGTGGATAAAATGGATATAGGGTGGATAAAATGGATATAGAGTGGATAAAATGGATATAGGGTGGATAAAAAGGATATAGAGTGGATAAAATGGATATAGGGTGGATAAAATGGATATAGGGTGGATAAAATGGATATAGAGTGGATAAAATGGATATAGTGTGGATAAATTGGATATAGAGTGGATAAAATGGATATATAGTGGATAAAATGGATATAGGGTGGATAAAATGGATATAGGGTGGATAAAATGGATATAGAGTGGATAAAATGGATATAGGGTGGATAAAATGGATATAAGGTGGATAAATTGGTTATAAGGTGGATAAAATGGATATAGGGTGGATAGAATGGATATAGAGTGGATAAAATGGATATAGAGTGGATAAAACGGATATAGGGTGGATAAAATGGATATAGGGTGGATAAAATGGATATAAGGTGGATAAAATGGATATAAGGTGGATAAATTGGATATAGAGTGGATAAAATGGATATAGAGTGGATAAAATGGATATAAGGTGGATAAATTGGATATAGAGTGGATAAAATGGATATAGAGTGGATAAAATGGATATAAGGTGGATAAAATGGATATAGAGTGGATAAAATGGATATAGAGTGGATAAAATGGATATAAGGTGGATAAAATGGATATAGAGTGGATAAAATGGATATAGGGTGGATAAAATGGATATAGAGTGGATACAATGGATATAGAGTGGATAAAATGGATATAGGGTGGATAAAATGGATATAGGGTGGATAAAATGGATATAAGGTGGATAAATTGGTTATAAGGTGGATAAATTGGATATAGAGTGGATAAAATGGATATAAGGTGGATAAATTAGTTATAAGGTGGATAAATTGGATATAGGGTGGATAAAATGGATATAGAGTGGATAAAATGGATATAGAGTGGATATAATGGATATAGGGTGGATAAAATGGATATAGGGTGGATAAAATGGATATAGGGTGGATAAAATGGATATAGGGTGGATAAAATGGATATAGAGTGGATAAAATGGATATAGGGTGGATAAAAAGGATATAGAGTGGATAAAATGGATATAGGGTGGATAAAATGGATATAAGGTGGATAAAATGGATATAGGGTGGATAAAATGGATATAGAGTGGATAAAATGGATATAAGGTGGATAAATTGGATATAGAGTGGATAAAATGGATATAGGGTGGATAAAATGGATATAGAGTGGATAAAATGGATATAGGGTGGATAAAATGGATATAGGGTGGATAAAATGGATATAGAGTGTGTTGTCCGGCCGGGTTGGTAGGTACGATTTAGGAGATACCGTTCCGGTCAGGATAGACTCGTCCAAGATGTTGTAGGAGAGATAGTAGGGATCTTTGCCAATTTGGAGTTAGAACCCCGCGTACACGTCAGTGAAAGAACCGTATTTATTGTTTGGTATATTACAACGCACTTTAACTAATATGTAGACGTCTTACTACCGCTCGCGTTCCCGAGAGTTTGCTCGAGAGCTAACTACCCTCGTGGAGATATACAATATCGGAACGTGGTGACGGAGCGTCTCTTAAATTAATACCGTAGCGCACTCCGTGCGTAAAGATACTTGATCGAATTCCAAATCCAGCAGAGGATCCAGCGTTTTTATATGAGAGTTCCAAAAGTGGCTCATGCTGACTCTGCTGGTTATCTGTGTCGGTGGAGCACCAGGTTGGCTGTTTAAGTAGGCTATTATTTCATATTCTTGGAACATCGAATGATGTTACTGATTTGTCAGCGAACTTGGTTGCAACACTAAAAGTCGTACGTCAGCGTTATGCGCTGGCGATGCTCTATATTTGGATTGCGTAGTTGCGGGTACAACATCCCTCCCCCCTTAGAAGAAGAGGATGCTGCTTCTGCACATTCTCGACCTACGTCTGGTCATTCTTTCATTCAGATATTCACTCATTATTACAGTTACAATGTGGTCCCGTTACAATGTCTTTATAATCGTGTACTTATTTCTAGGGTTTCTTAATTTTCAATGAAGGGTTTAAGGCGGTTTACATGTACACGTTGAGTTTTTCGTCCCTTTTTTATGGTGACATTCACGTCCGAATTTTTTGTTATTATTTTATAAGGTCCTACCCATTGTGCGGATAGTTTTTTCGATCTGCCGCGCCTTACTGTTTCGTCTTTTAATAGAACTTTATCGTTGATTTTGAACTTAATTTCTTTCATGGTTTTATCATAATTTATCTTAGCTCTTTCTTTGGCATCGCGTATATTTTCTTTCGCGATTAAGTGAGAGGTCCGGAGTCGTAATTTTAGTTCGTCTGCGTAGTCGTCATAGTTATAAGATGGTACCGGAGGAGTTTTAAATGCAGTGGGTATTTCCGCTTTCTTCCCGAAAACGAGTTCGAAGGGAGAGTACCCTGTTGCCGTGTGTGGAGTCGTGTTGTATGTGAACATCGCGTAAGGGATCCAGTCGTCCCAATTGCTTTGTTCGTCGTTTATGTAATGTCGTAGGTATTCAGCTAATGTTCGATGTGATCTTTCAAGAGCTCCGTTTGTTTGTGGATGATATGCCGTTGTTTGAATCTTAGTTATTTTTAATAATTTACAAATATTTTTGAAAGTTTCGCTTAAGAAGTTAGTACCTTGATCGGTGAGTATTTTTAAGGGAATTCCGTATTCGCAAATTATTTTAGTTGTAAATTCTTTCGCGATTGTTTCGGCCTCTTGGTTTGGAATTGGAATGGCTTTGCTGAATTTAGTTAGTTCGTCCTGAAATGTCAGCAAATATTTGTTCCCGTTATCGGTCTCGGGCAATGGCCCCACGATGTCTAATGCACATTTTTCGAATGGTTGTCCTGCTGTGTCAGTAATTACTAGTGGGATTTTTACTTTCCGACTTAGCTTATTTTTCTGACATGATTCGCAAGAATTTATGTGATTTTCTACATCCCGAGTTATTCCTTTCCAGTTATGCCGTTCCCTAATTCGTTTTAAAGTTGCATCTACTCCCCGATGCCCTCCTAGAGGGGTATCATGAAATTCGTAAATGATTTTTTTCTTTTCTTCCGCGGTATATTTTTGTTCGTTAGTGGGGTTGGTTGCGGTGTTTTTATGATCGGACTCTATTTGATATACTATTCTGCTCAAAGCGTCTGCGTTTGCATTACTTTTCCCGGATTTATATAATATTTCATAATCGTATTCTTCTAGTTTTATTCTCCATCTGATTAACCGTGAGCCTGGATCTTTGACATTAAATAACCAAACAAGAGCTTTATGATCCGTTAAGATTTTAAATTTTTTCCCATATAAGTAAGGTCGAAAATGCTTGACTGCCCATACTACTGCCAATAATTCTTTTTCGGTAGTACTATAATTTCCCTCGGCTTTATTTAGCGATCTGCTAGCGTAAGCGATAGGTTGGTCGCTACCTGGAATTCCCTGAGACAGCACGGCTCCGATAGCGAAATCGGAAGCGTCTGTTGTCACGATGAATTCTTCCGCAAAATTTGGATATATTAATAAAGGAGCTGAAGTTAATTTTTCTTTTAATGTCTCGAAAGCTGCTTGTTGATCATGACCCCATTTGAACTCTGTTCCTTTTGTTAGTAATGTCGTTAATGGTTTTGCTATTTTGGAAAAGTGTTTTATGAATCTACGATAATATCCGGCGAGTCCTATGAATGATTGAATGTGTTTAGCTTTTGTGGGTACCGGAAAATTTTTTACCGCGTCTAATTTCGAGGTATCTGGTTTAATTCCGTTTTCCGTTATTATGTGTCCTAAGTAAGTTACTTCTTTTCTTAAGAATTCACACTTATCGGGTTGTAATTTTAAATTATGTTCCCGAAGTCGTCGAAATACCTCTGTTAGTCTTTGATTATGTTCTTTTAAAGTGTTTCCGTGTACAACGATATCATCCAAATAGACAAAACATTTTATTCCCTGCAATCCGGCTAGTGCAGCGTTCATTAACCGCTGAAACGTAGCTGGAGCGTTTTTTAAACCGAATGGCATGCGATTGTATTCGTAGTGCCCGAAAGGTGTGGAAAAAGCTGTTTTACATTTTTCTGTTTCGTCCATGGGTACTTGATGATACCCGGAAGCTAGATCTAACGTGGAGAAGTATTGAGCGTTACCTAATTGGTCTAAAATCTCAGTTATATTTGGTATGGGAAATGAATCGCCAATTGTGATGTCATTGAGTTTCCTAAAATCTACCACAACGCGTAATTTCGGTTTTCCCGACGCATCGCTTTTTTTCGGTACTACGAGTAAAGGGGCGTTCCATTGACTATTACTAGTTCGGATAATCCCGTTCTGAAGCATACCCTTTACTTGTTTGTTTACTTCGTCCTTGTGTGTTTCTGGTAACCGATAGGGTCGAACATTAATCGGAGAGCTATCTACCTTTGTCGGGATTTTATGTGTGATAGTAGCGGTGCAAGTTAATGGTTCGTTCTCTAGTTGGAATATGTCGCAAAAATTTTCGCACTGTTCAAGTAGACTTTGTTTTTCTTCTTGGTTTAAATGCTCGGTGCGTAATAATTGTCGTACTACTCGCGCCCGCTCTGGTAATGTTTGATGGTTTTGGTGCGAGGATAAAGAGTGTATTTGGATATCTAATGGCTCGTAGCAGGGAGGAATAGGTTCTATGGTGACATGCGGGATTGTTATAGTCTGTGTGCTTTCTGTGGTATTTAATATGCTTATGGTGCATTCGAAATTTATGGGTTTTACAAAACAATTTCCTATCAGAATCCCTGGTTCTAATTCGTATTTTTCCACAATGCCTTCTTCGTTGGTGCTGGTCTTCGCCTTAATTATTGTTTCTGTTCGAGGTAGTAGATGATACAAACGAGTGGAAGGATAAGTTTTCCATATTGTGGAGTCTAAAATAATTTCGTTTTTCGCGCAATCTATTTTAGCCTTGTGTTTTCTTAGGAAATCCAAGCCTAATAGCCCCTCGTATCTGATAGGAAAATCGTTGGCCACAATGTATACAGGATGTTCGACTGTTGTGTTCCCGATTTGAATGTGTCCCATGATTTTACCTAATGTTCTTAGTTGTGTCCCTGTAGCCCCGGTGATTGTAATTTCGTCTGGGTGTATTCTGACGTTATTTTTTAAATTTCTTTTCTTTACTAAACAAATCGACGCCCCTGTGTCGACCAACATTTTTGTCTTGCCCGCGTGAGTCTCCCGTAATGGTAGGTCAGTAATATGCAAGCTGTCATTCGGTGAGTGCGAGAGACTTACTTCCGCGACACGGTTCTCTCGCGTTACTGTGTCTCGTGTTCGTTTCCCGAGTATCCGGTTTCGTTTAATACGTTAGCGCTAGTATTACTAATGGCTAATTTCGGTGGTGTCGCAGATTGTTGATATTCGAATGGTTCTAGAGCGCGAGGCCTTGATGGGAAGGGCGCTTGGTGAGACGGAGGGCCTGTATACCAGCACTCTTCCTTCACATGGCCTCCCACTTTACAAATGATACAATATTTCTCTACTACGTTTACGGCACGTCTTTCTTGGATGGGTGGAAGTGAAAACTGATTTCCGTACCGTCCCCTTTTACAATCTCTACCTAAATGCCCTGATCTACCGCACTTTTGGCAACTTATTTGCCTGGATGGGTACTGTGTTTTGTTCAGATTTTCGAGATTATAACGTGCGGGAGCTGAAACTGGTTGCCTCGGAGGGCCTGCCCCTGTTATTCTAGACGTATATTGGAGAGATTCTTGTTCCGCGGCCCCGGCTATAGCGTCGTATAGAGATTGGTGCGCTTGTGATTTTACTACGGTTCTAACCTCGGTGTCTTGTAAACCTTTCATAAACACGGCTAGAGCTTGTCTGTGAATGTAACGTTGAACGGCAGCTACTTCTAGGGCTGAATCTGTAGGGTGTGCGGATGATACTGCTAACTCTACTGTTATATTTTCGACCCGTTTTCCAAAAGCTGGTGCTGATTCTCCCGGTTTTTGTCGTATCTGTATAAGTTCTTCTAATAAAAGTGTAACGGACTTTTTCTTTAGATAACGAGTTGCTAATTCCGCCCGCAATTCTTCGAAAGTGCTAAAACCCCGGTGCTCTAATCCCTCTAATGCATTTGCGGTTAGCTTAGTTGTGAGTACCGCTTGTAACAGAAAATACCGTTCCTGGGGGTTGACGCCTTCAAATACGTAATGGCAAATTTTTATAAATTTCTTTATTAATGCCGGGGCTGTATCCTCTAAATCGGGGATAGTTTTTAGCGCTTCTTGAATGTTTGTATAACCTTCGCTAGGTGCATGGTACGTCCGTTCGTGTATGTGTGTTCTCCGGTTTGCTTGAAAGTTATTTATTGTAGGTTCTCTGTCGATGTTAAGCCGTTCGTTATTGTCTATTGCTTCGGAAGCTGTTAGTCGTCTGTGTTCGAGTCTTAATGATTCTATAGCTTGTTCAACCTCCTCGGTGGTAGGTTGTCGCGAGGGTGTGTTTCCAGCTTGTGCCATGTTGGTGTGATTATTTGGTTCGGGGGTCACGGTGAATGATAAAGTTCGCCGGATGTTATGATTTATTTCCCGTACTGTTCGTTCTGCTGCTTCTATGAGACCGATTGTGCTTAATCTACGTGGAGATTCTACGCTAGACTCTGACATTCGATTTTACAATTTCGCGTGGTAGGTATTTCTTATAGTGTAATATTGACTTACAATGCTGCTTGCATGGCTGCCATTTCTCCGCGTTGATCTCTGATCGGTGTTTGGTGTTGGAGACTGGATGATCAGCCTTCCTCCGTGAGTGTCGTTTGGTGCAGGAAGTCCTCCTGGAGTGGTTGGTGCAAGGGCTGCGTAGCTCCTGTTGCTTTGAAGATGTGGAGACGTCGTCTTCTTCTTTCTTCTATATTGATTCTGGCGTACTTTTGCGCCTTAGTTGCCTACTGCGTGGCTAATTTCACGTGTCCTTTTTGCTTGGACCGGATTTATATATTTCTTTCCGTCTTATGTCACTTTTGACTGCAGGCTTACTTGGCTAGATGTTTTCGGCGTTGGGAGATTCGAACGTCCTACACTGTTGTACGTTGGCAGATCCCACCGCTGCCACCAAAATGTTGTCCGGCCGGGTTGGTAGGTACGATTTAGGAGATACCGTTCCGGTCAGGATAGACTCGTCCAAGATGTTGTAGGAGAGATAGTAGGGATCTTTGCCAATTTGGAGTTAGAACCCCGCGTACACGTCAGTGAAAGAACCGTATTTATTGTTTGGTATATTACAACGCACTTTAACTAATATGTAGACGTCTTACTACCGCTCGCGTTCCCGAGAGTTTGCTCGAGAGCTAACTACCCTCGTGGAGATATACAATATCGGAACGTGGTGACGGAGCGTCTCTTAAATTAATACCGTAGCGCACTCCGTGCGTAAAGATACTTGATCGAATTCCAAATCCAGCAGAGGATCCAGCGTTTTTATATGAGAGTTCCAAAAGTGGCTCATGCTGACTCTGCTGGTTATCTGTGTCGGTGGAGCACCAGGTTGGCTGTTTAAGTAGGCTATTATTTCATATTCTTGGAACATCGAATGATGTTACTGATTTGTCAGCGAACTTGGTTGCAACACTAAAAGTCGTACGTCAGCGTTATGCGCTGGCGATGCTCTATATTTGGATTGCGTAGTTGCGGGTACAACAAGTGGATAAAATGGATATAGGGTGGATAAAATGGATATAGGGTGGATAAAATGGATATAGAGTGGATAAAATGGATATAGGGTGGATAAAATGGATATAGAGTGGATAAAATGGATATAGAGTGGATAAAATGGATATAGGGTGGATAAAATGGATATAGAGTGGATAAAATGGATATAGGGTGGATAAAATGGATATAAGGTGGATAAAATGGATATAGGGTGGATAAAATGGATATAGAGTGGATAAAATGGATATAGAGTGGATAAAATGGATATAGGGTGGATAAAATGGATATAAGGTGGATAAATTGGTTATAAGGTGGATAAAATGGATATAGAGTGGATAAAATGGATATAGGGTGGATAAAATGGATATAGAGTGGATAAAATGGATATAGAGTGGATAAAATGGATATAGGGTGGATAAAATGGATATAGAGTGGATAAAATGGATATAGGGTGGATAAAATGGATATAAGGTGGATAAAATGGATATAGGGTGGATAAAATGGATGTAGAGTGGATAAAATGGATATAGAGTGGATAAAATGGATATAGGGTGGATAAAATGGATATAGAGTGGATAAAATGGATATAGGGTGGATAAAATGGATATAAGGTGGATAAAATGGATATAGGGTGGATAAAATGGATATAGAGTGGATAAAATGGATATAGAGTGGATAAAATGGATATAGGGTGGATAAAAAGGATATAGAGTGGATAAAATGGATATAGGGTGGATAAAATGGATATAGGGTGGATAAAATGGATATAGAGTGGATAAAATGGATATAGGGTGGATAAAAAGGATATAGAGTGGATAAAATGGATATAGGGTGGATAAAATGGATATAAGGTGGATAAATTGGTTATAAGGTGGATAAATTGGATATAGAGTGGATAAAATGGTTATAGGGTGGACAAAATGGATATAAGGTGGATAAAATGGATATAGAGTGGATAAAATGGATATAGAGTGGATAAAATGGATATAGGGTGGATAAAAAGGATATAGGGTGGATAAAATGGACATAGAGTGGATAAAATGGATGTAGGGTGGATAAAATGGATATAGAGTGGATAAAATGGATATAGGGTGGATAAAATGGATATAGGGTGGATAAAATGGATATAGAGTGGATAAAATGGATATAGGGTGGATAAAAAGGATATAGAGTGGATAAAATGGATATAGGGTGGATAAAATGGATATAAGGTGGATAAATTGGTTATAAGGTGGATAAATTGGATATAGAGTGGATAAAATGGATATAGGGTGGATAAAATGGATATAGAGTGGATAAAATGGATATTGAGTGGATAAAATGGATATAGAGTGGATAAAATGGATATAGGGTGGATAAAATGGATATAGGGTGGATAAAATGGATATAGGGTGGATAAAATGGATATAGAGTGGATAAAATGGATATAGAGTGGATAAAATGGATATAGAGTGGATAAAATGGATAAAAGGTGGATAAAATGGATATAGGGTGGATAAAATGGATATAGGGCGGATAAATTGGATATAGGGTGGATAAAATGGATATAGGGTGGATAAAATGGATATGGGGTGGATAAAATGGATATAGGGTGGATAAAATGGATATAGAGTGGATAAAATGGATATTGAGTGGATAAAATGGATATAGAGTGGATAAAATGGATATAGGGTGGATAAAATGGATATAGGGTGGATAAAATGGATATAGGGTGGATAAAATGGATATAGGGTGGATAAAATGGATATAAGGTGGATAAATTGGTTATAAGGTGGATAAATTGGATATAGATTGGATAAAATGGATATAAGGTGGATAAAATGGATATAGGGTGGATAAAATGGATATAGGGTGGATAAAATGGATATAGAGTGGATAAAATGGATATAGTGTGGATAAATTGGATATAGAGTGGATAAATTGGATATAGAGTGGATAAAATGGATATAAGTTGGATAAAATGGATATAGGGTGGATAAAATGGATATAAGGTGGATAAATTGGATATAGAGTGGATAAAATGGATATAAGGTGGATAAAATGGATATAGGGTGGATAAAATGGATATAGAGTGGATAAAATGGATATAGGGTGGATAAAATGGATATAGGGTGGATAAAATGGATATAGAGTGGATAAAATGGATATAGGGTGGATAAAATGGATATAAGGTGGATAAATTGGTTATAAGGTGGATAAAATGGATATAGGGTGGATAGAATGGATATAGAGTGGATAAAATGGATATAGAGTGGATAAAACGGATATAGGGTGGATAAAATGGATATAGGGTGGATAAAATGGATATAAGGTGGATAAAATGGATATAAGGTGGATAAATTGGATATAGAGTTTATAAAATGGATATAGAGTGGATAAAATGGATATAAGGTGGATAAATTGGATATAGAGTGGATAAAATGGATATAAGGTGGATAAAATGGATATAGGGTGGATAAAATGGATATAGGGTGGATAAAATGGATATAGGGTGGATAAAAAGGATATAGGGTGGATAAAATGGATATAGAGTGGATAAAATGGACATAGAGTGGATAAAATGGATGTAGGGTGGATAAAATGGATATAGGGTGGATAAAATGGATGTAGGGTGGATAAAATGGATATAGGGTGGATAAAAAGGATATAGGGTGGATAAAATGGTTATAGGGTGGATAAAATGGATATAAGGTGGATAAAATGGATATAAGGTGGATAAATTGGATATAGAGTGGATAAAATGGATATAAGGTGGATAAAATGGACATAGAGTGGATAAAATGGATATAGGGTGGATAAAATGGATATAAGGTGGATAAATTGGTTATAAGGTGGATAAAATGGATATAGAGTGGATAAAATGGATATAGGGTGGATAAAATGGATATAGAGTGGATAAAATGGATATAGGGTGGATAAAATGGATATAGAGTGGATAAAATGGATATAGGGTGGATAAAATGGATATAAGGTGGATAAAATGGATATAGGGTGGATAAAATGGATATAGAGTGGATAAAATGGATATAGAGTGGATAAAATGGATATAGGGTGGATAAAATGGATATAAGGTGGATAAATTGGTTATAAGGTGGATAAAATGGATATAGAGTGGATAAAATGGATATAGGGTGGATAAAATGGATATAGAGTGGATAAAATGGATATAGAGTGGATAAAATGGATATAGGGTGGATAAAATGGATATAGAGTGGATAAAATGGATATAGGGTGGATAAAATGGATATAAGGTGGATAAAATGGATATAGGGTGGATAAAATGGATATAGAGTGGATAAAATGGATATAGAGTGGATAAAATGGATATAGGGTGGATAAAATGGATATAGAGTGGATAAAATGGATATAGGGTGGATAAAATGGATATAAGGTGGATAAAATGGATATAGGGTGGATAAAATGGATATAGAGTGGATAAAATGGATATAGAGTGGATAAAATGGATATAGGGTGGATAAAAAGGATATAGAGTGGATAAAATGGATATAGGGTGGATAAAATGGATATAGGGTGGATAAAATGGATATAGAGTGGATAAAATGGATATAGGGTGGATAAAAAGGATATAGAGTGGATAAAATGGATATAGGGTGGATAAAATGGATATAAGGTGGATAAATTGGTTATAGGGTGGATAAAATGGATATAAGGTGGATAAATTGGTTATAAGGTGGATAAAATGGATATAGGGTGGATAGAATGGATATAGAGTGGATAAAATGGATATAGAGTGGATAAAACGGATATAGGGTGGATAAAATGGATATAGGGTGGATAAAATGGATATAAGGTGGATAAAATGGATATAAGGTGGATAAATTGGATATAGAGTTTATAAAATGGATATAGAGTGGATAAAATGGATATAAGGTGGATAAATTGGATATAGAGTGGATAAAATGGATATAAGGTGGATAAAATGGATATAGGGTGGATAAAATGGATATAGGGTGGATAAAATGGATATAGGGTGGATAAAATGGATATAGAGTGGATAAAATGGATATAGTGTGGATAAATTGGATATAGAGTGGATAAATTGGATATAGAGTGGATAAATTGGTTATAAGGTGGATAAATTGGATATAGAGTGGATAAAATGGATATAGGGTGGATAAAATGGATATAGGGTGGATAAAATGGATATAGAGTGGATAAAATGGATATAGAGTGGATAAAATGGATATAAGGTGGATAAAATGGATATAGGGTGGATAAAATGGATATAGAGTGGATAAAATGGATATAGGGTGGATAAAATGGATATAGAGTGGATACAATGGATATAGAGTGGATAAAATGGATATAGGGTGGATAAAATGGATATAGGGTGGATAAAATGGATATAAGGTGGATAAATTGGTTATAAGGTGGATAAATTGGATATAGAGTGGATAAAATGGATATAAGGTGGATAAATTGGTTATAAGGTGGATAAATTGGATATAGGGTGGATAAAATGGATATAGAGTGGATAAAATGGATATAGAGTGGATAAAATGGATATAGGGTGGATAAAATAGATATAGGGTGGATAAAATGGATATAGGGTGGATAAAATGGATATAGGGTGGATAAAATGGATATAGAGTGGATAAAATGGATATAGGGTGGATAAAAAGGATATAGAGTGGATAAAATGGATATAGGGTGGATAAAATGGATATAAGGTGGATAAATTGGTTATAAGGTGGATAAATTGGATATAGAGTGGATAAAATGGATATAGGGTGGATAAAATGGATATAGAGTGGATAAAATGGATATAGGGTGGATAAAATGGATATAAAGTGGATAAAATGGATATAGGGTGGATAAAATGGATATAGGGTGGATAAAATGGATATAGAGTGGATAAAATGGATATAGAGTGGATAAAATGGATATAAGGTGGATAAATTGGATATAGAGTGGATAAAATGGATATAGGGTGGATAAAATGGATATAGAGTGGATAAAATGGATATAGGGTGGATAAAATGGATATAGGGTGGATAAAATGGATATAGAGTGGATAAAATGGATATAGGGTGGATAAAATAGATATAGGGTGGATAAAATGGATATAGAGTGGATAAAATGGATATAGAGTGGATAAAATGGATATAGGTTGGATAAAATGGATATAGGGTGGATAAAATGGATATAAGGTGGATAAAATGGATATAAGGTGGATAAATTGGATATAGAGTGGATAAAATGGATATAGGGTGGATAAAATGGATATAGAGTGGATAAAATGGATATAGGGTGGATAAAATGGATATAGAGTGGATAAAATGGATATAGAGTGGATAAAATGGATATAGGGTGGATAAAATGGATATAGGGTGGATAAAATGGATATAAGGTGGATAAAATGGATATAAGGTGGATAAATTGGATATAGAGTGGATAAAATGGATATAGGGTGGATAAAATGGATATAAGGTGGATAAATTGGATATAGAGTGGATAAAATGGATATAAGGTGGATAAAATGGATATAGGGTGGATAAAATGGATATAGAGTGGATAAAATGGATATAGGGTGGATAAAATGGATATAGGGTGGATAAAAAGGATATAGGGTGGATAAAATGGATATAGAGTGGATAAAATGGACATAGAGTGGATAAAATGGATGTAGGGTGGATAAAATGGATATAGGGTGGATAAAAAGGATATAGGGTGGATAAAATGGATATAGAGTGGATAAAATGGACATAGAGAGGATAAAATGGATGTAGGGTGGATAAAATGGATATAGGGTGGATAAAATGGATGTAGGGTGGATAAAATGGATATAGGGTGGATAAAATGGATATAGGGTGGATAAAATGGTTATAGGGTGGATAAAATGGATATAAGGTGGATAAAATGGATATAAGGTGGATAAATTGGATATAGAGTGGATAAAATGGATATAAGGTGGATAAAATGGACATAGAGTGGATAAAATGGATGTAGGGTGGATAAAATGGATATAGGGTGGATAAAAAGGATATAGGGTGGATAAAATGGATATAGAGTGGATAAAATGGACATAGAGTAGATAAAATGGATGTAGGGTGGATAAAATGGATATAGGGTGGATAAAATGGATATAGAGTGGATAAAATGGACATAGAGTGGATAAAATGGATGTAGGGTGGATAAAATGGATATAGAGTGGATAAAATGGATATAGGGTGGATAAAATGGATATAGAGTGGATAAAATGGATATAGAGTGGATAAAATGGATATAGGGTGGATAAAAAGGATATAGAGTGGATAAAATGGATATAGGGTGGATAAAATGGATATAAGGTGGATAAATTGGATATAGAGTGGATAAAATGGATATAGAGTGGATAAAATGGATATAAGGTGGATGAATTGGATATAGAGTGGATAAAATGGATATAAGGTGGATAAAATGGATATAGGGTGGATAAAATGGATATAGGGTGGATAAAATGGATATAGGGTGGATAAAATGGATATAGAGCGGATAAAATGGATATAGTGTGGATAAATTGGATATAGAGTGGATAAATTGGATATAGAGTGGATAAATTGGTTATAAGGTGAATAAATTGGATATAGAGTGGATAAAATGGATATAGGGTGGATAAAATGGATATAGGGTGGATAAAATGGACATAGAGTGGATAAAATGGATATAGAGTGGATAAAATGGATATAAGGTGGATAAAATGGATATAGGGTGGATAAAATGGATATAGAGTGGATAAAATGGATATAGGGTGGATAAAATGGATATAGAGTGGATACAATGGATATAGAGTGGATAAAATGGATATAGGGTGGATAAAATGGATATAGGGCGGATAAAATGGATATAAGGTGGATAAATTGGTTATAAGGTGGATAAATTGGATATAGAGTGGATAAAATGGATATAAGGTGGATAAATTAGTTATAAGGTGGATAAATTGGATATAGGGTGGATAAAATGGATATAGAGTGGATAAAATGGATATAGAGTGGATATAATGGATATAGGGTGGATAAAATGGATATAGGGTGGATAAAATGGATATAGGGTGGATAAAATGGATATAGGGTGGATAAAATGGATATAGAGTGGATAAAATGGATATAGGGTGGATAAAAAGGATATAGAGTGGATAAAATGGATATAGGGTGGATAAAATGGATATAAGTTGGATAAAATGGATATAGGGTGGATAAAATGGATATAAGGTGGATAAATTGGATATAGAGTGGATAAAATGGATATAAGGTGGATAAAATGGATATAGGGTGGATAAAATGGATATAGAGTGGATAAAATGGATATAGGGTGGATAAAATGGATATAGGGTGGATAAAATGGATATAGGGTGGATAAAATGGATATAGGGTGGATAAAATGGATATAGAGTGGATAAAATGGATATAGGGTGGATAAAATGGATATAGGGTGGATAAAATGGATATAGAGTGGATAAAATGGATATAGAGTGGATAAAATGGATATAGGTTGGATAAAATGGATATAGGGTGGATAAAATGGATATAAGGTGGATAAAATGGATATAAGGTGGATAAATTGGATATAGAGTGGATAAAATGGATATAGGGTGGATAAAATGGATATAGGGTGGATAAAATGGATATAAGGTGGATAAAATGGATATAAGGTGGATAAATTGGATATAGAGTTTATAAAATGGATATAGAGTGGATAAAATGGATATAAGGTGGATAAATTGGATATAGAGTGGATAAAATGGATATAGGGTGGATAAAATGGATATAGAGTGGATAAAATGGATATAGGGTGGATAAAATGGATATAGGGTGGATAAAATGGATATAGGGTGGATAAAATGGATATAGGGTGGATAAAATGGATATAGAGTGGATAAAATGGATATAGGGTGGATAAAATGGATATAGGGTGGATAAAATGGATATAGAGTGGATAAAATGGATATAGGGTGGATAAAATGGATATAAGGTGGATAAATTGGTTATAAGGTGGATAAAATGGATATAGGGTGGATAGAATGGATATAGAGTGGATAAAATGGATATAGAGTGGATAAAACGGATATAGGGTGGATAAAATGGATATAGGGTGGATAAAATGGATATAAGGTGGATAAAATGGATATAAGGTGGATAAATTGGATATAGAGTTTATAAAATGGATATAGAGTGGATAAAATGGATATAAGGTGGATAAATTGGATATAGAGTGGATAAAATGGATATAAGGTGGATAAAATGGATATAGGGTGGATAAAATGGATATAGGGTGGATAAAATGGATATAGGGTGGATAAAATGGATATAGAGTGGATAAAATGGATATAGTGTGGATAAATTGGATATAGAGTGGATAAATTGGATATAGAGTGGATAAATTGGTTATAAGGTGGATAAATTGGATATAGAGTGGATAAAATGGATATAGGGTGGATAAAATGGATATAGGGTGGATAAAATGGATATAGAGTGGATAAAATGGATATAGAGTGGATAAAATGGATATAAGGTGGATAAAATGGATATAGGGTGGATAAAATGGATATAGAGTGGATAAAATGGATATAGGGTGGATAAAATGGATATAGAGTGGATACAATGGATATAGAGTGGATAAAATGGATATAGGGTGGATAAAATGGATATAGGGTGGATAAAATGGATATAAGGTGGATAAATTGGTTATAAGGTGGATAAATTGGATATAGAGTGGATAAAATGGATATAAGGTGGATAAATTAGTTATAAGGTGGATAAATTGGATATAGGGTGGATAAAATGGATATAGAGTGGATAAAATGGATATAGAGTGGATAAAATGGATATAGGGTGGATAAAATAGATATAGGGTGGATAAAATGGATATAGGGTGGATAAAATGGATATAGGGTGGATAAAATGGATATAGAGT
The DNA here is from genome assembly GCA_933228935.1 of Pemphredon lugubris. Lineage (NCBI taxonomy): Eukaryota > Metazoa > Arthropoda > Insecta > Hymenoptera > Crabronidae > Pemphredon > Pemphredon lugubris. The sequence continues at coordinate 48,577 of CAKOGF010000006.1, forward strand.
GGATAAAATGGATATAGGGTGGATAAAAAGGATATAGAGTGGATAAAATGGATATAGGGTGGATAAAATGGATATAAGGTGGATAAATTGGTTATAAGGTGGATAAATTGGATATAGAGTGGATAAAATGGATATAGGGTGGATAAAATGGATATAGAGTGGATAAAATGGATATAGGGTGGATAAAATGGATATAAAGTGGATAAAATGGATATAGGGTGGATAAAATGGATATAGGGTGGATAAAATGGATATAGAGTGGATAAAATGGATATAGAGTGGATAAAATGGATATAAGGTGGATAAATTGGATATAGAGTGGATAAAATGGATATAGGGTGGATAAAATGGATATAGAGTGGATAAAATGGATATAAGGTGGATAAATTGGATATAGAGTGGATAAAATGGATATAGGGTGGATAAAATGGATATAGAGTGGATAAAATGGATATAGGGTGGATAAAATGGATATAGGGTGGATAAAATGGATATAGAGTGGATAAAATGGATATAGGGTGGATAAAATAGATATAGGGTGGATAAAATGGATATAGAGTGGATAAAATGGATATAGAGTGGATAAAATGGATATAGGTTGGATAAAATGGATATAGGGTGGATAAAATGGATATAAGGTGGATAAAATGGATATAAGGTGGATAAATTGGATATAGAGTGGATAAAATGGATATAGGGTGGATAAAATGGATATAGAGTGGATAAAATGGATATAGGGTGGATAAAATGGATATAGAGTGGATAAAATGGATATAGAGTGGATAAAATGGATATAGGGTGGATAAAATGGATATAGGGTGGATAAAATGGATATAAGGTGGATAAAATGGATATAAGGTGGATAAATTGGATATAGAGTGGATAAAATGGATATAGGGTGGATAAAATGGATATAAGGTGGATAAATTGGATATAGAGTGGATAAAATGGATATAAGGTGGATAAAATGGATATAGGGTGGATAAAATGGATATAGAGTGGATAAAATGGATATAGGGTGGATAAAATGGATATAGGGTGGATAAAAAGGATATAGGGTGGATAAAATGGATATAGAGTGGATAAAATGGACATAGAGTGGATAAAATGGATGTAGGGTGGATAAAATGGATATAGGGTGGATAAAAAGGATATAGGGTGGATAAAATGGATATAGAGTGGATAAAATGGACATAGAGAGGATAAAATGGATGTAGGGTGGATAAAATGGATATAGGGTGGATAAAATGGATGTAGGGTGGATAAAATGGATATAGGGTGGATAAAATGGATATAGGGTGGATAAAATGGTTATAGGGTGGATAAAATGGATATAAGGTGGATAAAATGGATATAAGGTGGATAAATTGGATATAGAGTGGATAAAATGGATATAAGGTGGATAAAATGGACATAGAGTGGATAAAATGGATGTAGGGTGGATAAAATGGATATAGGGTGGATAAAAAGGATATAGGGTGGATAAAATGGATATAGAGTGGATAAAATGGACATAGAGTAGATAAAATGGATGTAGGGTGGATAAAATGGATATAGGGTGGATAAAATGGATATAGAGTGGATAAAATGGACATAGAGTGGATAATATGGATGTAGGGTGGATAAAATGGATATAGAGTGGATAAAATGGATATAGGGTGGATAAAATGGATATAGAGTGGATAAAATGGATATAGAGTGGATAAAATGGATATAGGGTGGATAAAAAGGATATAGAGTGGATAAAATGGATATAGGGTGGATAAAATGGATATAAGGTGGATAAATTGGATATAGAGTGGATAAAATGGATATAGAGTGGATAAAATGGATATAAGGTGGATGAATTGGATATAGAGTGGATAAAATGGATATAAGGTGGATAAAATGGATATAGGGTGGATAAAATGGATATAGGGTGGATAAAATGGATATAGGGTGGATAAAATGGATATAGAGCGGATAAAATGGATATAGTGTGGATAAATTGGATATAGAGTGGATAAATTGGATATAGAGTGGATAAATTGGTTATAAGGTGAATAAATTGGATATAGAGTGGATAAAATGGATATAGGGTGGATAAAATGGATATAGGGTGGATAAAATGGACATAGAGTGGATAAAATGGATATAGAGTGGATAAAATGGATATAAGGTGGATAAAATGGATATAGGGTGGATAAAATGGATATAGAGTGGATAAAATGGATATAGGGTGGATAAAATGGATATAGAGTGGATACAATGGATATAGAGTGGATAAAATGGATATAGGGTGGATAAAATGGATATAGGGTGGATAAAATGGATATAAGGTGGATAAATTGGTTATAAGGTGGATAAATTGGATATAGAGTGGATAAAATGGATATAAGGTGGATAAATTAGTTATAAGGTGGATAAATTGGATATAGGGTGGATAAAATGGATATAGAGTGGATAAAATGGATATAGAGTGGATATAATGGATATAGGGTGGATAAAATGGATATAGGGTGGATAAAATGGATATAGGGTGGATAAAATGGATATAGGGTGGATAAAATGGATATAGAGTGGATAAAATGGATATAGGGTGGATAAAAAGGATATAGAGTGGATAAAATGGATATAGGGTGGATAAAATGGATATAAGTTGGATAAAATGGATATAGGGTGGATAAAATGGATATAAGGTGGATAAATTGGATATAGAGTGGATAAAATGGATATAAGGTGGATAAAATGGATATAGGGTGGATAAAATGGATATAGAGTGGATAAAATGGATATAGGGTGGATAAAATGGATATAGGGTGGATAAAATGGATATAGGGTGGATAAAATGGATATAGGGTGGATAAAATGGATATAGAGTGGATAAAATGGATATAGGGTGGATAAAATGGATATAGGGTGGATAAAATGGATATAGAGTGGATAAAATGGATATAGAGTGGATAAAATGGATATAGGTTGGATAAAATGGATATAGGGTGGATAAAATGGATATAAGGTGGATAAAATGGATATAAGGTGGATAAATTGGATATAGAGTGGATAAAATGGATATAGGGTGGATAAAATGGATATAGAGTGGATAAAATGGATATAGGGTGGATAAAATGGATATAGAGTGGATAAAATGGATATAGAGTGGATAAAATGGATATAGGGTGGATAAAATGGATATAGGGTGGATAAAATGGATATAGGGTGGATAAAAAGGATATAGAGTGGATAAAATGGATATAGGGTGGATAAAATGGATATAAGGTGGATAAATTGGTTATAAGGTGGATAAATTGGATATAGAGTGGATAAAATGGATATAGGGTGGATAAAATGGATATAGAGTGGATAAAAAGGATATAGAGTGGATAAAATGGATATAGGGTGGATAAAATGGATATAAGGTGGATAAATTGGATATAGAGTGGATAAAATGGATATAGAGTGGATAAAATGGATATAAGGTGGATAAATTGGATATAGAGTGGATAAAATGGATATAAGGTGGATAAAATGGATATAGGGTGGATAAAATGGATATAGGGTGGATAAAATGGATATAGGGTGGATAAAATGGATATAGAGCGGATAAAATGGATATAGTGTGGATAAATTGGATATAGAGTGGATAAATTGGATATAGAGTGGATAAATTGGTTATAAGGTGGATAAATTGGATATAGAGTGGATAAAATGGATATAGGGTGGATAAAATGGATATAGGGTGGATAAAATGGACATAGAGTGGATAAAATGGATATAGAGTGGATAAAATGGATATAAGGTGGATAAAATGGATATAGGGTGGATAAAATGGATATAGAGTGGATAAAATGGATATAGGGTGGATAAAATGGATATAGAGTGGATACAATGGATATAGAGTGGATAAAATGGATATAGGGTGGATAAAATGGATATAGGGTGGATAAAATGGATATAAGGTGGATAAATTGGTTATAAGGTGGATAAATTGGATATAGAGTGGATAAAATGGATATAAGGTGGATAAATTAGTTATAAGGTGGATAAATTGGATATAGGGTGGATAAAATGGATATAGAGTGGATAAAATGGATATAGAGTGGATATAATGGATATAGGGTGGATAAAATGGATATAGGGTGGATAAAATGGATATAGGGTGGATAAAATGGATATAGGGTGGATAAAATGGATATAGAGTGGATAAAATGGATATAGGGTGGATAAAAAGGATATAGAGTGGATAAAATGGATATAGGGTGGATAAAATGGATATAAGTTGGATAAAATGGATATAGGGTGGATAAAATGGATATAAGGTGGATAAATTGGATATAGAGTGGATAAAATGGATATAAGGTGGATAAAATGGATATAGGGTGGATAAAATGGATATAGAGTGGATAAAATGGATATAGGGTGGATAAAATGGATATAGGGTGGATAAAATGGATATAGGGTGGATAAAATGGATATAGGGTGGATAAAATGGATATAGAGTGGATAAAATGGATATAGGGTGGATAAAATGGATATAGGGTGGATAAAATGGATATAGAGTGGATAAAATGGATATAGAGTGGATAAAATGGATATAGGGTGGATAAAATGGATATAGAGTGGATAAAATGGATATAGGGTGGATAAAATGGATATAGGGTGGATAAAATGGATATAGAGTGGATAAAATGGATATAGAGTGGATAAAATGGATATAGGGTGGATAAAATGGATATAAGGTGGATAAATTGGTTATAAGGTGGATAAAATGGATATAGAGTGGATAAAATGGATATAGGGTGGATAAAATGGATATAGAGTGGATAAAATGGATATAGAGTGGATAAAATGGATATAGGGTGGATAAAATGGATATAGAGTGGATAAAATGGATATAGGGTGGATAAAATGGATATAAGGTGGATAAAATGGATATAGGGTGGATAAAATGGATATAGAGTGGATAAAATGGATATAGAGTGGATAAAATGGATATAGGGTGGATAAAATGGATATAGAGTGGATAAAATGGATATAGGGTGGATAAAATGGATATAAGGTGGATAAAATGGATATAGGGTGGATAAAATGGATATAGAGTGGATAAAATGGATATAGAGTGGATAAAATGGATATAGGGTGGATAAAAAGGATATAGAGTGGATAAAATGGATATAGGGTGGATAAAATGGATATAGGGTGGATAAAATGGATATAGAGTGGATAAAATGGATATAGGGTGGATAAAAAGGATATAGAGTGGATAAAATGGATATAGGGTGGATAAAATGGATATAAGGTGGATAAATTGGTTATAAGGTGGATAAATTGGATATAGAGTGGATAAAATGGTTATAGGGTGGACAAAATGGATATAAGGTGGATAAAATGGATATAGAGTGGATAAAATGGATATAGAGTGGATAAAATGGATATAGGGTGGATAAAAAGGATATAGGGTGGATAAAATGGACATAGAGTGGATAAAATGGATGTAGGGTGGATAAAATGGATATAGAGTGGATAAAATGGATATAGGGTGGATAAAATGGATATAGGGTGGATAAAATGGATATAGAGTGGATAAAATGGATATAGGGTGGATAAAAAGGATATAGAGTGGATAAAATGGATATAGGGTGGATAAAATGGATATAAGGTGGATAAATTGGTTATAAGGTGGATAAATTGGATATAGAGTGGATAAAATGGTTATAGGGTGGACAAAATGGATATAGGGTGGATAAAATGGATATAGGGTGGATAAAATGGATATAGAGTGGATAAAATGGATATTGAGTGGATAAAATGGATATAGAGTGGATAAAATGGATATAGGGTGGATAAAATGGATATAGGGTGGATAAAATGGATATAGGGTGGATAAAATGGATATAGAGTGGATAAAATGGATATAGAGTGGATAAAATGGATATAGAGTGGATAAAATGGATAAAAGGTGGATAAAATGGATATAGGGTGGATAAAATGGATATAGGGCGGATAAATTGGATATAGGGTGGATAAAATGGATATAGGGTGGATAAAATGGATATGGGGTGGATAAAATGGATATAGGGTGGATAAAATGGATATAGAGTGGATAAAATGGATATTGAGTGGATAAAATGGATATAGAGTGGATAAAATGGATATAGGGTGGATAAAATGGATATAGGGTGGATAAAATGGATATAGGGTGGATAAAATGGATATAGGGTGGATAAAATGGATATAAGGTGGATAAATTGGTTATAAGGTGGATAAATTGGATATAGAGTGGATAAAATGGATATAAGGTGGATAAAATGGATATAGGGTGGATAAAATGGATATAGGGTGGATAAAATGGATATAGAGTGGATAAAATGGATATAGTGTGGATAAATTGGATATACAGGGTGTCCCGTATCTGACCGATTTCCATGAAATGAGGGGTAGCTGGGGTGATTCTGAACAACTTTACTTAGCAATAATGTTGTAAGCGCCCTGGATTTTGAATTATTAACGAAACGGCTAGGCCAATCCGAGCGCGTATCGAGCGCGCGCTCGAAACGAGAGTGTGGTCTCTGACACGCTCCGCCGCGAGCGTGAACAAGTAGATCGCGTGGGTATCGAGAAAAGCATACGGCAAATATCACATATCGTCTTCAAATAAACTAATAGTCGTTGAATAACTGTGTTCAATACTGTCACTCGTTATTCGAGAGGTATGAAAAGTTGTAGTATTTGTGGAAAAAATGATTTTCTTAACAGCATGTTTTCAGGTGGATAAATTATGGTCTAGCATAACCGATGTGAATAACTAACGTTAGAAGAATCTTGTTAAACTCACCCTTTCGTCCACGAATCAACCTGCCCTCGACGGAAGTAGGTCGTTGGCAGTAGGTCACAGTGCCGATTTTGTCCTTCGTAAGAATCTCGAGAACCTCAACAGCTGATTTTACGGCCGGGTCGGTGAACTCACTTGAAACTGACACACACAGTAGGAACGGCACTTGTCTAATTTATGGCAGGGCGCACGGCTAATCGCAGGTACGCGGACACCCCCGAGAGTCGAGCGGCGATCGGCGATCGGGTCACTTTATCGAACGTGCATTTCACTGCGCGAGCACTTTCACCGATAACTCCGAATAAAACAATTATGTAGAGGAACATAATTGAACCTACGTTAGAGATATTGATGGCTCTGAAAAGGGCCGATTGTTATTGCCAAAATTGCCAAGATCGGCTCGACGTGCCCTCCTCGCGCTTGCATGCACGTCTCGGAGCACTGACGGACGTTGCGCTGCACTTCTTCCAATGTTTCTCGATTAAGAAACGTAATAAATATCCTGTAATACTCCGCTTTAGTTCGTTGCTGTATGGTACCCGTTAGGTTTGAAAAACGATTCTGCCAGCCCTAGCGTTTCTTGAGTCTTGCTTTGAAGGACGTTCGTTAGGGAAGGGATATTTTTACAATAGTATAACGGAGTGGCTCGCACATTTGGAGTCACCGTTCATTCAGCAAAAAAAATACCCGCGCGCTCGGGGTTGCCGCACGGTCTTCGTCACTACGAACGCGCTAGCGAAGACGCAGGGCAAGGAGTGCCTTAAATTTCACTATTGTCCATACCGTGTCGTAAAGAGAAAGTGTGGCTATTTTACGAAATACGTGCATCGGCTTAAAACTGCATCGACAGCGTACACGCAACATAAACCTTTAATATTTTCTTACGATTCTTTCCGCGAAGATGGAACAGTACACACAACTTGGAAAATGATCAATTTAATATTGTATTGTGTTAGCGAAGACACTGTTTGATACGCATTTCGAGACAGACATCGTTATGTCTATCAACATTTTGGTCGTCTGGAACGGATCCCCCTGATCGGGCCCATGTACCGCGGCACGCTTTGCTGCTCGCGTTCCTGTAAACAGTCGGTTGCCGCGCGCGTGCGATAATCATAATAAGATCGAAATCAGAGATTCTTAGGGAGCCGCCTGTTTAAGCATTTTGACATGCCGCAAACAGTGTCTTCGCTTGTACTTTTATTCACGCTATGCACTCGACACCAAACATCCCACAACATTAATTTTATAATATTCCAAATGACACGGGCAAGCGTTAATGCGTCGCAAACAGTGTCTTCGCTAACACAATACAATATTAAATTGATCATTTTCCAAGTTGTGTGTACTGTTCCATCTTCGCGGAAAAAATCGTAAGAAAATATTAAAGGATTATGTTGCGTGTACGCTGTCGATGCAGTTTTAAGACGATGCACGTATTTCGTGAAATAGCCACACTTTCTCTTTACGACACGGTATGGACAATAGTGAAATTTATGGCACTCCTTGCCCTGCGTCTTCGCTAGCGCGTTCGTAGTGACGAAGACCATGCGGCCACCCCGAGCGCGCGGGTATTTTTTTTGCTGAATGAACGGTGACTCCAAATGTGCGAGCCACTCCGTTGTACTATTGTAAAAATATCCCTTCCCTAACGAACGTCCTTCTAAGCAAGACTCAAGAAACGCTAGGGCTGGCAGAATCGTTTTTCAAACCGAACGGGTACCATACAGCAACGAACTAAAGCGGAGTATTACAGGATATTTGTTACGTTTCTTAATCGAGAAACATTGGAAGAAGTGCAGCGCAACGTCCGTCAGTGCTCCGAGACGTGCATGCAAGCGCGAGGAGGGCACGTCGAGCCGATCTTGGCAATCTTGGCAATAACAATCAGCCCTTTTCAGGGCCATCAATATCTCTAACGTAGGTTCAATTACGTTCCTCTACATAATTGTTTTATTCGGAGTTATCGGTGAAAGTACTCGCGCAGTGAAATGCACGTTCGATAAAGTGACCCGATCGCCGATCGCCGCTCGACTCTCGGGGGTGTCCGCGTACCTGCGATTAGCCGTGCGCCCTGCCATAAATTAGACAAGTGCCGTTCCTACTGTGTGTGTCAGTTTCAAGTGAGTTCACCGACCCGGCCGTAAAATCAGCTGTTGAGGTTCTCGAGATTCTTACGAAGGACAAAATCGGCACTGTGACCTACTGCCAACGACCTACTTCCGTCGAGGGCAGGTTGATTCGTGGACGAAAGGGTGAGTTTAACAAGATTCTTCTAACGTTAGTTATTCACATCGGTTATGCTAGACCATAATTTATCCACCTGAAAACATGCTGTTAAGAAAATCATTTTTTCCACAAATACTACAACTTTTCATACCTCTCGAATAACGAGTGACAGTATTGAACACAGTTATTCAACGACTATTAGTTTATTTGAAGACGATATGTGATATTTGCCGTATGCTTTTCTCGATACCCACGCGATCTACTTGTTCACGCTCGCGGCGGAGCGTGTCAGAGATCACACTCTCGTTTCGAGCGCGCGCTCGATACGCGCTCGGATTGGCCTAGCCGTTTCGTTAATAATTCAAAATCCAGGGCGCTTACAACATTATTGCTAAGTAAAGTTGTTCAGAATCACCCCAGCTACCCCTTATTTCATGGAAATCGATCAGATACGGGACACCCTGTAGAGTGGATAAATTGGATATAGAGTGGATAAAATGGATATAAGTTGGATAAAATGGATATGGGGTGGATACAATGGATATAGAGTGGATAAAATGGATATAGGGTGGATAAAATGGATATAGGGTGGATAAAATGGATATAAGGTGGATAAATTGGTTATAAGGTGGATAAATTGGATATAGAGTGGATAAAATGGATATAAGGTGGATAAAATGGATATGGGGTGGATAAAATGGATATAGGGTGGATAAAATGGATATAGAGTGGATAAAATGGATATTGAGTGGATAAAATGGATATAGAGTGGATAAAATGGATATAGGGTGGATAAAACGGATATAGGGTGGATAAAATGGATATAGGGTGGATAAAATGGATATAAGGTGGATAAAATGGATATAAGGTGGATAAATTGGATATAGAGTGGATAAAATGGATATAGAGTGGATAAAATGGATATAAGGTGGATAAATTGGATATAGAGTGGATAAAATGGATATAAGGTGGATAAAATGGATATAGGGTGGATAAAATGGATATAGGGTGGATAAAATGGATATAGGGTGGATAAAATGGATATAGAGTGGATAAAATGGATATAGTGTGGATAAATTGGATATAGAGTGGATAAATTGGATATAGAGTGGATAAATTGGTTATAAGGTGGATAAATTGGATATAGAGTGGATAAAATGGATATAGGGTGGATAAAATGGATATAGGGTGGATAAAATGGATATAGAGTGGATAAAATGGATATAGAGTGGATAAAATGGATATAAGGTGGATAAAATGGATATAGGGTGGATAAAATGGATATAGAGTGGATAAAATGGATATAGAGTGGATACAATGGATATAGAGTGGATATAATGGATATAGGGTGGATAAATTGGATATAGGGTGGATAAAATGGATATAGAGTGGATAAAATGGATATAGAGTGGATATAATGGATATAGGGTGGATAAAATGGATATAAGGTGGATAAAATGGATATAAGGTGGATAAATTGGTTATAAGGTGGATAAATTGGATATAGAGTGGATAAAATGGATATAGGGTGGATAAAATGGATATAGAGTGGATAAAATGGATATAGGGTGGATAAAATGGATATAAGGTGGATAAAATGGATATAGGGTGGATAAAATGGATATAGAGTGGATAAAATGGATATAGGGTGGATAAAATGGATATAAGGTGGATAAAATGGATATAGGGTGGATAAAATGGATATAGGGTGGATAAAATGGATATAGAGTGGATAAAATGGATATAGAGTGGATAAAATGGATATAAGGTGGATAAATTGGATATAGAGTGGATAAAATGGATATAGGGTGGATAAAATGGATATAGAGTGGATAAAATGGATATAGGGTGGATAAAATGGATATAGAGTGGATAAAATGGATATAGGGTGGATAAAATGGATATAGGGTGGATAAAATGGATATAGAGTGGATAAAATGGATATAGAGTGGATAAAATGGATATAGGTTGGATAAAATGGATATAGGGTGGATAAAATGGATATAAGGTGGATAAAATGGATATAAGGTGGATAAATTGGATATAGAGTGGATAAAATGGATATAGGGTGGATAAAATGGATATAGAGTGGATAAAATGGATATAGGGTGGATAAAATGGATATAGAGTGGATAAAATGGATATAGAGTGGATAAAATGGATATAGGGTGGATAAAATGGATATAGGGTGGATAAAATGGATATAAGGTGGATAAAATGGATATAAGGTGGATAAATTGGATATAGAGTGGATAAAATGGATATAGGGTGGATAAAATGGATATAAGGTGGATAAATTGGATATAGAGTGGATAAAATGGATATAAGGTGGATAAAATGGATATAGGGTGGATAAAATGGATATAGAGTGGATAAAATGGATATAGGGTGGATAAAATGGATATAGGGTGGATAAAATGGATATAGAGTGGATAAAATGGATATAGAGTGGATAAAATGGATATAAGGTGGATAAATTGGATATAGAGTGGATAAAATGGATATAGGGTGGATAAAATTGATATAGAGTGGATAAAATGGATATAGGGTGGATAAAATGGATATAGAGTGGATAAAATGGATATAGGGTGGATAAAATGGATATAGGGTGGATAAAATGGATATAGAGTGGATAAAATGGATATAGAGTGGATAAAATGGATATAGGTTGGATAAAATGGATATAGGGTGGATAAAATGGATATAAGGTGGATAAAATGGATATAAGGTGGATAAATTGGATATAGAGTGGATAAAATGGATATAGGGTGGATAAAATGGACATAGAGTGGATAAAATGGATGTAGGGTGGATAAAATGGATATAGGGTGGATAAAAAGGATATAGGGTGGATAAAATGGATATAGAGTGGATAAAATGGACATAGAGAGGATAAAATGGATGTAGGGTGGATAAAATGGATATAGGGTGGATAAAATGGATGTAGGGTGGATAAAATGGATATAGGGTGGATAAAAAGGATATAGGGTGGATAAAATGGTTATAGGGTGGATAAAATGGATATAAGGTGGATAAAATGGATATAAGGTGGATAAATTGGATATAGAGTGGATAAAATGGATATAAGGTGGATAAAATGGACATAGAGTGGATAAAATGGATGTAGGGTGGATAAAATGGATATAGGGTGGATAAAAAGGATATAGGGTGGATAAAATGGATATAGAGTGGATAAAATGGACATAGAGTGGATAAAATGGATGTAGGGTGGATAAAATGGATATAGGGTGGATAAAATGGATATAGAGTGGATAAATTGGATATAGAGTGGATAAATTGGATATAGAGTGGATAAATTGGTTATAAGGTGGATAAATTGGATATAGAGTGGATAAAATGGATATAGGGTGGATAAAATGGATATAGGGTGGATAAAATGGATATAGGGTGGATAAAATGGATATAGGGTGGATAAAATGGAAATAGAGTGGATAAAATGGATATAGGGTGGATAAAAAGGATATAGAGTGGATAAAATGGATATAGGGTGGATAAATTGGATATAGAGTGGATAAATTGGATATAGAGTGGATAAATTGGTTATAAGGTGGATAAATTGGATATAGAGTGGATAAAATGGATATAGGGTGGATAAAATGGATATAGGGTGGATAAAATGGATATAGGGTGGATAAAATGGATATAGGGTGGATAAAATGGAAATAGAGTGGATAAAATGGATATAGGGTGGATAAAAAGGATATAGAGTGGATAAAATGGATATAGGGTGGATAAAATGGATATAAGGTGGATAAATTGGTTATAAGGTGGATAAATTGGATATAGAGTGGATAAAATGGATATAGGGTGGATAAAATGGATATAGAGTGGATAAAATGGTTATAGGGTGGATAAAATGGATATAAGGTGGATAAAATGGATATAGGGTGGATAAAATGGATATAGGGTGGATAAAATGGATATAGAGTGGATAAAATGGATATAGAGTGGATAAAATGGATATAAGGTGGATAAATTGGATATAGAGTGGATAAAATGGATATAGGGTGGATAAAATGGATATAGAGTGGATAAAATGGATATAGGGTGGATAAAATGGATATAGGGTGGATAAAATGGATATAGAGTGGATAAAATGGATATAGGGTGGATAAAATGGATATAGAGTGGATAAAATGGACATAGAGTGGATAAAATGGATGTAGGGTGGATAAAATGGATATAGAGTGGATAAAATGGATATAGTGTGGATAAATTGGATATAGAGTGGATAAATTGGATATAGAGTGGATAAATTGGTTATAAGGTGGATAAATTGGATATAGAGTGGATAAAATGGATATAGGGTGGATAAAATGGATATAGAGTGGATAAAATGGACATAGAGTGGATAAAATGGATGTAGGGTGGATAAAATGGACATAGAGTGGATAAAATGGATGTAGGGTGGATAAAATGGATATAGGGTGGATAAAAAGGATATAGGGTGGATAAAATTGATATAGAGTGGATAAAATGGACATAGAGTGGATAAAATGGATGTAGGGTGGATAAAATGGATATAGAGTGGATAAAATGGATATAGTGTGGATAAATTGGATATAGAGTGGATAAATTGGATATAGAGTGGATAAAATGGTTATAGGGTGGATAAAATGGATATAAGGTGGATAAAATGGATATAGGGTGGATAAAATGGATATAGAGTGGATAAAATGGTTATAGGGTGGATAAAATGGATATAAGGTGGATAAAATGGATATAGGGTGGATAAAATGGATATAGGGTGGATAAAATGGATATAGAGTGGATAAAATGGATATAGAGTGGATAAAATGGATATAAGGTGGATAAATTGGATATAGAGTGGATAAAATGGATATAGGGTGGATAAAATGGATATAGAGTGGATAAAATGGATATAGGGTGGATAAAATGGATATAGGGTGGATAAAATGGATATAGAGTGGATAAAATGGATATAGGGTGGATAAAATGGATATAGAGTGGATAAAATGGACATAGAGTGGATAAAATGGATGTAGGGTGGATAAAATGGATATAGAGTGGATAAAATGGATATAGTGTGGATAAATTGGATATAGAGTGGATAAATTGGATATAGAGTGGATAAATTGGTTATAAGGTGGATAAATTGGATATAGAGTGGATAAAATGGATATAGGGTGGATAAAATGGATATAGAGTGGATAAAATGGTTATAGGGTGGATAAAATGGATATAAGGTGGATAAAATGGATATAGGGTGGATAAAATGGATATAGGGTGGATAAAATGGATATAGAGTGGATAAAATGGATATAGAGTGGATAAAATGGATATAAGGTGGATAAATTGGATATAGAGTGGATAAAATGGATATAGGGTGGATAAAATGGATATAGAGTGGATAAAATGGATATAGGGTGGATAAAATGGATATAGGGTGGATAAAATGGATATAGAGTGGATAAAATGGATATAGGGTGGATAAAATGGATATAGGGTGGATAAAATGGATATAGAGTGGATAAAATGGATATAGAGTGGATAAAATGGATATAGGTTGGATAAAATGGATATAGGGTGGATAAAATGGATATAAGGTGGATAAAATGGATATAAGGTGGATAAATTGGATATAGAGTGGATAAAATGGATATAGGGTGGATAAAATGGATATAGAGTGGATAAAATGGATATAGAGTGGATAAAATGGATATAGGGTGGATAAAATGGATATAGGGTGGATAAAAAGGATATAGGGTGGATAAAATGGATATAGAGTGGATAAAATGGACATAGAGTGGAAAAATGGATGTAGGGTGGATAAAATGGATATAGGGTGGATAAAAAGGATATAGGGTGGATAAAATTGATATAGAGTGGATAAAATGGACATAGAGTGGATAAAATGGATGTAGGGTGGATAAAATGGATATAGGGTGGATAAAATGGATGTAGGGTGGATAAAATGGATATAGGGTGGATAAAAAGGATATAGGGTGGATAAAATGGTTATAGGGTGGATAAAATGGATATAAGGTGGATAAAATGGATATAAGGTGGATAAATTGGATATAGAGTGGATAAAATGGATATAAGGTGGATAAAATGGACATAGAGTGGATAAAATGGATATAGGGTGGATAAAATGGATATAAGGTGGATAAATTGGTTATAAGGTGGATAAAATGGATATAGAGTGGATAAAATGGATATAGGGTGGATAAAATGGATATAGAGTGGATAAAATGGATATAGAGTGGATAAAATGGATATAGGGTGGATAAAATGGATATAGAGTGGATAAAATGGATATAGGGTGGATAAAATGGATATAAGGTGGATAAAATGGATATAGGGTGGATAAAATGGATATAGAGTGGATAAAATGGATATAGAGTGGATAAAATGGATATAGGGTGGATAAAATGGATATAAGGTGGATAAATTGGTTATAAGGTGGATAAAATGGATATAGAGAGGATAAAATGGATATAGGGTGGATAAAATGGATATAGAGTGGATAAAATGGATATAGAGTGGATAAAATGGATATAGGGTGGATAAAATGGATATAGAGTGGATAAAATGGATATAGGGTGGATAAAATGGATATAAGGTGGATAAAATGGATATAGGGTGGATAAAATGGATATAGAGTGGATAAAATGGATATAGAGTGGATAAAATGGATATAGGGTGGATAAAATGGATATAGAGTGGATAAAATGGATATAGGGTGGATAAAATGGATATAAGGTGGATAAAATGGATATAGGGTGGATAAAATGGATATAGGGTGGATAAAATGGATATAGAGTGGATAAAATGGATATAGGGTGGATAAAAAGGATATAGAGTGGATAAAATGGATATAGGGTGGATAAAATGGATATAAGGTGGATAAATTGGTTATAAGGTGGATAAATTGGATATAGAGTGGATAAAATGGTTATAGGGTGGACAAAATGGATATAAGGTGGATAAAATGGATATAGAGTGGATAAAATGGATATAGAGTGGATAAAATGGATATAGGGTGGATAAAAAGGATATAGGGTGGATAAAATGGACATAGAGTGGATAAAATGGATGTAGGGTGGATAAAATGGATATAGAGTGGATAAAATGGATATAGGGTGGATAAAATGGATATAGGGTGGATAAAATGGATATAGAGTGGATAAAATGGATATAGGGTGGATAAAAAGGATATAGAGTGGATAAAATGGATATAGGGTGGATAAAATGGATATAAGGTGGATAAATTGGTTATAAGGTGGATAAATTGGATATAGAGTGGATAAAATGGTTATAGGGTGGACAAAATGGATATAGGGTGGATAAAATGGATATAGGGTGGATAAAATGGATATAGGGTGGATAAAAAGGATATAGGGTGGATAAAATGGATATAGAGTGGATAAAATGGACATAGAGTGGATAAAATGGATGTAGGGTGGATAAAATGGATATAGGGTGGATAAAAAGGATATAGGGTGGATAAAATGGATATAGAGTGGATAAAATGGACATAGAGTGGATAAAATGGATGTAGGGTGGATAAAATGGATATAGGGTGGATAAAATGGATGTAGGGTGGATAAAATGGATATAGGGTGGATAAAAAGGATATAGGGTGGATAAAATGGTTATAGGGTGGATAAAATGGATATAAGGTGGATAAAATGGATATAAGGTGGATAAATTGGATATAGAGTGGATAAAATGGATATAAGGTGGATAAAATGGACATAGAGTGGATAAAATGGATATAGGGTGGATAAAATGGATATAAGGTGGATAAATTGGTTATAAGGTGGATAAAATGGATATAGAGTGGATAAAATGGATATAGGGTGGATAAAATGGATATAGAGTGGATAAAATGGATATAGAGTGGATAAAATGGATATAGGGTGGATAAAATGGATATAGAGTGGATAAAATGGATATAGGGTGGATAAAATGGATATAAGGTGGATAAAATGGATATAGGGTGGATAAAATGGATATAGAGTGGATAAAATGGATATAGAGTGGATAAAATGGATATAGGGTGGATAAAATGGATATAAGGTGGATAAATTGGTTATAAGGTGGATAAAATGGATATAGAGTGGATAAAATGGATATAGGGTGGATAAAATGGATATAGAGTGGATAAAATGGATATAGAGTGGATAAAATGGATATAGGGTGGATAAAATGGATATAGAGTGGATAAAATGGATATAGGGTGGATAAAATGGATATAAGGTGGATAAAATGGATATAGGGTGGATAAAATGGATATAGAGTGGATAAAATGGATATAGAGTGGATAAAATGGATATAGGGTGGATAAAATGGATATAGAGTGGATAAAATGGATATAGGGTGGATAAAATGGATATAAGGTGGATAAAATGGATATAGGGTGGATAAAATGGATATAGGGTGGATAAAATGGATATAGAGTGGATAAAATGGATATAGGGTGGATAAAAAGGATATAGAGTGGATAAAATGGATATAGGGTGGATAAAATGGATATAAGGTGGATAAATTGGTTATAAGGTGGATAAATTGGATATAGAGTGGATAAAATGGTTATAGGGTGGACAAAATGGATATAAGGTGGATAAAATGGATATAGAGTGGATAAAATGGATATAGAGTGGATAAAATGGATATAGGGTGGATAAAATGGATATAGGGTGGATAAAATGGACATAGAGTGGATAAAATGGATGTAGGGTGGATAAAATGGATATAGAGTGGATAAAATGGATATAGGGTGGATAAAATGGATATAGGGTGGATAAAATGGATATAGGGTGGATAAAATGGATATAAGGTGGATAAATTGGTTATAAGGTG
Source organism: Pemphredon lugubris (assembly GCA_933228935.1). Lineage (NCBI taxonomy): Eukaryota > Metazoa > Arthropoda > Insecta > Hymenoptera > Crabronidae > Pemphredon > Pemphredon lugubris. The sequence continues at coordinate 66,467 of CAKOGF010000006.1, forward strand.
GATAAATTGGATATAGAGTGGATAAAATGGTTATAGGGTGGACAAAATGGATATAGGGTGGATAAAATGGATATAGGGTGGATAAAATGGATATAGAGTGGATAAAATGGATATAGTGTGGATAAATTGGATATAGAGTGGATAAATTGGATATAGAGTGGATAAATTGGTTATAAGGTGGATAAATTGGATATAGAGTGGATAAAATGGATATAGGGTGGATAAAATGGATATAGAGTGGATAAAATGGACATAGAGTGGATAAAATGGATGTAGGGTGGATAAAATGGACATAGAGTGGATAAAATGGATGTAGGGTGGATAAAATGGATATAGGGTGGATAAAAAGGATATAGGGTGGATAAAATGGATATAGAGTGGATAAAATGGACATAGAGTGGATAAAATGGATGTAGGGTGGATAAAATGGATATAGAGTGGATAAAATGGATATAGTGTGGATAAATTGGATATAGAGTGGATAAATTGGATATAGAGTGGATAAATTGGTTATAAGGTGGATAAATTGGATATAGAGTGGATAAAATGGATATAGGGTGGATAAAATGGATATAGGGTGGATAAAATGGATATAGGGTGGATAAAATGGATATAGGGTGGATAAAATGGAAATAGAGTGGATAAAATGGATATAGGGTGGATAAAAAGGATATAGAGTGGATAAAATGGATATAGGGTGGATAAAATGGATATAAGGTGGATAAATTGGTTATAAGGTGGATAAATTGGATATAGAGTGGATAAAATGGATATAGGGTGGATAAAATGGATATAGAGTGGATAAAATGGTTATAGGGTGGATAAAATGGATATAAGGTGGATAAAATGGATATAGGGTGGATAAAATGGATATAGGGTGGATAAAATGGATATAGAGTGGATAAAATGGATATAGAGTGGATAAAATGGATATAAGGTGGATAAATTGGATATAGAGTGGATAAAATGGATATAGGGTGGATAAAATGGATATAGAGTGGATAAAATGGATATAGGGTGGATAAAATGGATATAGGGTGGATAAAATGGATATAGAGTGGATAAAATGGATATAGGGTGGATAAAATGGATATAGGGTGGATAAAATGGATATAGAGTGGATAAAATGGATATAGAGTGGATAAAATGGATATAGGTTGGATAAAATGGATATAGGGTGGATAAAATGGATATAAGGTGGATAAAATGGATATAAGGTGGATAAATTGGATATAGAGTGGATAAAATGGATATAGGGTGGATAAAATAGATATAGAGTGGATAAAATGGATATAGAGTGGATAAAATGGATATAGGGTGGATAAAATGGATATAGGGTGGATAAAATGGATATAGGGTGGATAAAATGGATATAGGGTGGATAAAATGGATATAGAGTGGATAAAATGGATATAGGGTGGATAAAAAGGATATAGAGTGGATAAAATGGATATAGGGTGGATAAAATGGATATAGGGTGGATAAAATGGTTATAAGGTGGATAAATTGGATATAGAGTGGATAAAATGGTTATAGGGTGGACAAAATGGATATAAGGTGGATAAAATGGATATAGAGTGGATAAAATGGATATAGAGTGGATAAAATGGATATAGGGTGGATAAAAAGGATATAGGGTGGATAAAATGGACATAGAGTGGATAAAATGGATGTAGGGTGGATAAAATGGATATAGAGTGGATAAAATGGATATAGGGTGGATAAAATGGATATAGGGTGGATAAAAAGGATATAGAGTGGATAAAATGGATATAGGGTGGATAAAATGGATATAAGGTGGATAAATTGGTTATAAGGTGGATAAATTGGATATAGAGTGGATAAAATGGTTATAGGGTGGACAAAATGGATATAAGGTGGATAAAATGGATATAGAGTGGATAAAATGGATATAGAGTGGATAAAATGGATATAGGGTGGATAAAATGGATATAGGGTGGATAAAATGGACATAGAGTGGATAAAATGGATGTAGGGTGGATAAAATGGATATAGAGTGGATAAAATGGATATAGGGTGGATAAAATGGATATAGGGTGGATAAAATGGATATAGGGTGGATAAAATGGATATAAGGTGGATAAATTGGTTATAAGGTGGATAAATTGGATATAGAGTGGATAAAATGGTTATAGGGTGGACAAAATGGATATAGGGTGGATAAAATGGATATAGGGTGGATAAAATGGATATAGAGTGGATAAAATGGATATAGTGTGGATAAATTGGATATAGAGTGGATAAATTGGATATAGAGTGGATAAATTGGTTATAAGGTGGATAAATTGGATATAGAGTGGATAAAATGGATATAGGGTGGATAAAATGGATATAGAGTGGATAAAATGGACATAGAGTGGATAAAATGGATGTAGGGTGGATAAAATGGACATAGAGTGGATAAAATGGATGTAGGGTGGGATAAAATGGATATAGGGTGGATAAAATGGATATAGGGTGGGATAAAATGGATATAGAGTGGATAAAATGGACATAGAGTGGATAAAATGGATGTAGGGTGGATAAAATGGATATAGAGTGGATAAAATGGATATAGTGTGGATAAATTGGATATAGAGTGGATAAATTGGATATAGAGTGGATAAATTGGTTATAAGGTGGATAAATTGGATATAGAGTGGATAAAATGGATATAGGGTTGATAAAATGGATATAGGGTGGATAAAATGGAATAGGGTGGATAAAATGGATATAGGGTGGATAAAATGGAAATAGAGTGGATAAAATGGATATAGGGTGGATAAAAAGGATATAGAGTGGATAAAATGGATATAGGGTGGATAAAATGGATATAAGGTGGATAAATTGGTTATAAGGTGGATAAATTGGATATAGAGTGGATAAAATGGATATAGGGTGGATAAAATGGATATAGAGTGGATAAATGGTTATAGGGTGGATAAAATGGATATAAGGTGGATAAAATGGATATAGGGTGGATAAAATGGATATAGGGAGGATAAAATGGATATAGAGTGGATAAATGGATATAGAGTGGATAAAATGGGATATAAGGTGGATAAATTGGATATAGAGTGGATAAAATGGATATAGGGTGGATAAAATGGATATAGAGTGGATAAAATGGATATAGGGTGGATAAAATGGATATAGGGTGGATAAAATGGATATAGAGTGGATAAAATGGATATAGGGGTGGATAAAATGGATATAGGGTGGATAAAATGGATATAGAGTGGATAAAATGGATATAGAGTGGATAAAATGGATATAGGTTGGATAAAATGGATATAGGGTGGATAAAATGGATATAAGGTGATAAATGGATATAAGGTGGATAAATTGGATATAGAGTGGATAAAATGGATATAGGGTGGATAAAATAGATATAGAGTGGATAAATGGATATAGAGTGGATAAAATGGATATAGGGTGGATAAAATGGCATAAAGGGGTGGATAAAATGGATATAGGGTGGATAAAATGGATATAGGGTGGATAAAATGGATATAGAGTGGATAAAATGGATATAGGGTGGATAAAAAGGATATAGAGTGGATAAATGGATATAGGGTGGATAAAATGGATATAAGGTGGATAAATTGGTTATAAGGTGGATAAATTGGATATAGAGTGGATAAAATGGTTATAGGGTGGACAAAATGGATATAAGGTGGATAAAATGGATATAGAGGGATAAAATGGATATAGAGTGGATAAAATGGATATAGGGTGGATAAAAAGGATATAGGGTGGATAAAATGGACATAGAGTGGATAAAATGGATGTAGGGTGGATAAAAATGGATATAGAGTGGATTAAAATGGATATAGGGTGGATAAAATGGATATAGGGTGGATAAAATGGGATATAGAGTGGATAA